>CAOKZL010003312.1:0-168376 GCA_948472985.1 Iguana delicatissima | reverse complement strand
GGTCAGGAAAATAAAAAGATATACTGAAATAGGATTGTTGGTATCCTGCTTTTCCTAGTTACACTTCAGGAGGCAAGGAATCAGTAGACTATGGACAGTAACAAGCATAGGTCACTTCTAAGCAGGACCATGAGAAACACACAGAGAAAGACCAGCCAGTATCTTCTGTTGTGACAGCTTGGAGGTTTCCCTGCCCAGGTACCCACATGAAGTTCTACACTGCCTCCCCGCATCCTGGTTGACCAGTCCAGAGCCAGGCTGGCTTTGCTGCCTTTCAAAGCAGACCAGAGAAAGAAGCTTTCTCTCCAGTCTGAAGAATTTAATTCATCTCTTCCAAGCAGCCAGCATTCAGTTGGCTTTGTGTTTTTCCCACTTGCCCTTCCCTGTTAGAAAAGCTGGCATATGATGACTTCTAAGCACTGAAGATTATATGGATTTTTCTGTTTTGTTTCTGATTTCTCTTTACCATAACTTGGTTATAGGTAGTTTCGGCACTGAGCCAGATCCATAGGAGATCTGTATGCCTGTCTCACCCATCTTGGGGCTCCCTGTTAAGCCAGGGTGGGAATAGTACAGACTGCCTGCAACTCATGGATCACACTTCTGTAGCCCATGAAGCCTCTGCAACAGTTCTCCAAATCCCCCACCCTCTCCCCCAAAAATTTAAAAATTGGTGCAACTTTCAGGCAATTCTTGCCCCAGCCCCCATGAAAACATGTGAAAATGCCCCATTACACAAGTACCTCAGAATAATACCTTTATTTTCCTCTGCAGTCTCTCTCCAAACAACAACAGTGGGACAATTCTAGTCTAGAGACTGTTGAGGCTGCTTCACTGTTGAGGAGAAAACCATGCAGTGGCTTAGGGTCATGGGGAATCTTGCCATTACATACTATCCCCTAGAGTAGGTGATGGGGCCTCCCATCAGTTCTCAGGTAAGTTGTCCAACACCCTATGCTATGCCAAGTCTCTAACAGCTCTTACCAATCGAATTGTGGCCAGTAGTGTTTATTTGGCTTTATTCCCCTTGTTCACCATCTCTCATTTACCACTGCATCTGCAATGAACAGTTTGTGGCAACAGAAAGTTTCTAATTTAAATACCTGAAAAAAATACTTAAGTACTTTAAAGCAGCAGCATTCTGAGTGTGGAATTCTCTTCCAAGGGAGGTGAGATTGGCTCCTTTATTTTGCTTCAGACAGGCAAGTAAAAACTGTTCTGTCTGGCTTTTAATACTATATCTTTCATTGCTATTTGGTTCTAATTTAAATGCCGCTCCCAATTTTATTGTATGGTATTTCATCCTGGAAAAAAAGTTCAGTTTTATGTGAATGTCTGATGTTTTTATTGTATATCACTCTGTGTGCCTGCTAGATAGAGGTTGTGAGTTATTCATGATTCTTTTATTGAATGTGTAAACAGGAAAATGCATAAAATAAATAAATATTTTAAAAGCATGAAATTAAGTTTAGCTCCTAAGAGAAGTAGAAATTTCTATTACAGGACACACTTTAACATGAAACTGGTCAACAGCACTAATAAATGTACAATCACATCCTATATTAGCATAGAAATTGACTGGGTGACCTCCAGGTCTTTCCCATCTCTGATATTGATGCTTCCAGGATGTTTTTAATGGTAGGGATGTGAGAAATGTTATTGAAGTTGTTATCTGTCTGACATACTGTTAACCCAGCACTGTACTTTGAAAGTGGAGCTGTGATCCAAACAGGTTAGATAAGTGATTGAAAGATAAGATCTTGTCAAGGCAGAATAATTACTGCACTGGACTTTGGAGAGGAGGAGGAGGAATGACTTCAATGTGTATTGTACAACAATAAATGTGAACAAGTTGGGTTGCATGGTCTTCAGACCTGTGCTCTGCTTACCTGGCCTCTCTTAATGGAGATGTCCACCCTCTATGCATATCCCAGTACATGGAGCAATGAGGACACCAAGTGGCCAGACAAAGAATATAACATCTATGATTTTTACAAATTGCTCCTTCCTTTGCAAGTAATATTATTTTAGCCTGGTCTCGCCAAACTAATTTTCAGCTCTACCACCTTCATCTTTTGGAGGATTTTCCTATATATGCGCATTCTCATGGATGTTTTATATATCCACAGTATGATTATAATCATATTGTGGATAGTAGAAATATATCTCCCATTTTTCTGGTGTAGTAAATGCCAAAGGAAAGCTCATGGTACTGTCTCTGTACTTGTTCCTCGTTTGCTTTGCGTACTACAGCACCACAAATCTTATGAACTATTCTTTCTCCCAGATTTTCTAAAATGCCCTAGCTAAGTACAGTTTTTCAAACTCTAGTAAACGCAATCTGAACCCCTCAGAACAGTTCCAGCTAAGGAGCTGTTGCACATGCTAATCCTTTGAGTTGGCACCATTCGTATGTTCCTGTTTGTTTTTCCTATTTGTGTGCAAAATGAGAGGTGTTTTGAACCCTGGAATACAAAGTCTTCTATTTCAGGATCATGCACACTAAAAAGCTGTGGTGTACCTTGTCCCTCATTTTCTCCTATTTTTATGACCTATTATAGAAAACACTTCTCTTCACATTGACACATGAGGAAAACAAAGTTCTGAATAGCTAACACACTATTTGTAGGCTGCATATCTATACTATGGCGGTGTTCAGATGTAAAGCAAACTGTGCTGTTACTATTTTACTTTTTTTACTATTAAATGGATGAAATTCAGGGCCTTCCCTTTCCTCCTACACTGTAGCTATTTAGAAGGCTATTCTTCACTAACTAGAGTTTAGTGGCTGTAGGTAGTCTATAAGTGACAGACAAACTGTGGGCGGTCATAACAGTGATTTACTGTGGCCAACTGGAACAATAGTTTATGGCTTGTCTCAATAAACATGATTAAAATCAGCTACAATTTAAGGCTCAGATAGAAATGCTAAATTACTGTTAATGATATACTGAAATTTCCAGTCTCCTCCTTGCAAGTGTGTGGAAGATGATACAAAGTTACAGCATAGTCTAGTGTTACATCCAAGTGTGCTATAAGTGTGCTAGTGCTATATCTGTGTTAATCATTCCACTTTTCATGTAGGCTAGGATAATACAACTGACATTGACTAAGATCCTGCATGGGGAGACAGAGCACAAAGTTCTGCCCAGGTGGAGCTCCAGTCTTTCTCCCCTCCATCAGGACTCATTTTCCTCCTATGTGACGGGCTCCCCTGTCATGGCCATGTAGGGTTGAGGGCCACCAAGAAGCAACCAGCTATGTCCCTCTACCTAGATACACAACAACAAATGCATCCTCCAGGTCCTGACAGAATTCTTCTGGAGAGGATATTGTCATTGTGCATTGAGTGACAGGGATGTAGTCGGACATATCTCAACTGTCTGGGATTACAGTGACCACTGCATGGGCACAGAGGTGAGCCTTGAAGTGGTGGAGGTGATTGTTAGACAGAAGTACTGAATTCTTCCTTCTGTAGTGGCTATTAAAAAATTATATACAGGCATTATGCCAGGCTATATCACTAACAGTATGCTAGCCCCTCTTGTCTTCTTTATATGGGCCATGCATCATAATTTGGAAAATGAAACTTTCCTTACCCATAATTTGGAAAATGAACCTTTGCTTACTACAAGTTTTGTGAAAGTTTCCTTTAGCTCTCTTAAGGCATTCCTCATAGAATCATAGAGTTGGAAGGGAACCAAGGGCTATCTAGTCCAATCCCCGGCCATGCAGGAATACCCAATTAAAAGCACTCCCAAGAGATGGACATCTGTTTAAATACCTCTGAAGAAGAGTCTACCATCTTTAAAGGCTGTCTATTCAACTGTCAAACAGTTCTTATATTCAAGAAGTTTTTACCCTCACCACAACACCTGACAATAGACATACAGGAACCTCATAATTTTAGCCTGTCACCCATTTTTGAGTAAGCTTATTGGTTAAAGGGGTTACTGGATGGTACTTAATATTTCCATTGGATTTTAAGGCCAATTTCAGAGACTGACTTGGTTGTTCTATGGGATAATCTTTTGCCAAAAGGAAGAAAGGAGGTGGTGTGTCTCCTTATTGGTTATCATGGGAGGAAATTTTGGTGATCAGTATATTTTAATTGAAAAATAGGTGAAATGCAATACTTGTAAATACATCATTGAATCGGTTGCACACCTTACAGCAGGAAAGAAATATGCAGGCGGGAAGGGCAAGAGCAATCCAGGGAGATCAGCAGTTCTTTCTGACAGAAAAACAAAAGACAGTGCCCCTTTGGTAACAAACTCTGTTTGTAATCAGCTTAAAGTTGTCTTGTACTAAGTCAGGCCATTGGTCTGTCTAGCCTGGCATTGTATATACTGACAGACAGTAGCTCTCCAAAGTCTCTAGCAATTTTTCCCAGTGAGCTTGCGAGCTGAGATCCTTTTAACTGGGAATGTCAGAAGCTAGGCCATGTCTTCTGCATCACTAAGTAATGTGCTCTCACCCTTCATGGTACTCAGTCATCTTATTCATTATCTGCAATCTTGTTAATGGATATCTAATATTAAAAGATTATTAGAAGCAGACCTTGAAAAGGTTTGAGGGGGTTTGGGAAGGGGAGGAAAGCATAAACTTTTCCCACAGATTGTTACTTTGTCTTTCAAAATTTGGAGTAAGATGGCATGCTGTAAAGCAGATATTTATGTGCGAATTGTGGACTAATCTTCTCACCCATTGTATAGAAATAAATAAGCAGCCTTCTAGAATATATCCAGATTTATTGCTAGGCCCATATTAAACACCTCTTCTGACAACTGCTGCACAAATCTTTCTGCCTCGGATACTGAAGCATGTAATACAAGTAAATTAAAAATACTGAGTCACACCTGAGTCAGATTATGAAGCTACAGCATGTTTAATGTATGTGGCATCAGTCCTAGCAAAATGAATGGGGTAAACATTTTTAGTTAAACAAAATGGAGCGGTGGCGGATAGCCACAAAATGAATTTACATAGCTCCTCAAAATGAAGCCTCATATCAGATATCTTAGCAAAGTGTTTATGTGTTCTTGTTACCCCAAAATGTAAGTGACTCAGAGGTCCACCAGTGATGGCTCCATGAAACAGTGGGGAATATTAGCTTAAAGAGGAGGCTTGTAGTATGTGTGTGGGGGGGTAACATTATGAGATCTTCAGCACCTGTATATACTGGCACTAGTGCAAGAATATCATCCAGAGATTCAAAAGTAAGCTTATGTGTTTTGTTGAGGGAGTTAACAAGATCAATGCAGCCTCACAGTCACACAAGGCTAACTGAAGGAAAAGGAAAGGAAAGTTTGGATAGCAAGAATTCTGGGCGAATTGGGTAATATTTACCAATCTAGTAGAGAAGCGAAGAGCTATGTGGCTTAGACCAGCAGTCCAAAGACAGTACACAAATAGAAATTGGAGCGGCAGGGTGATGACCAGCAACAAGTGTACTGCAAGTTGACTATATATAATGACTATTTGCATATATGGTTCCACAATTAAAATGTAAACTATGCATGTGCCAGCTTAGAAAACTCAGACAATTTTGTAGAAGATAAAGTATCAGTGAGTACTAGCAGATTTACTATCCTCAGGATAAAATTCACCATGCTTCTGAATACCAGTCCCTTCTGAACAGTGGAAGGATGCCACTACATGTATGTTAGGGTGGGCAAAGTGTAGCCTTCCAAGGCCATTTTCGTGGTTCTCAATCCTCCAGAATCTTCAGAACACATTGTTTCTGGATGAGGGGTAAATTGCTTCTCCTGGAATGCTTCTGGGGAGGCAATTCACCAAACTATTACATGACAGCATAGAAACCCCCTGCCTATTTAACATCATGTAATACCCATTTTTCAAAATCTCTCCTCAATTCCAGGGTTGGGGGAATTTGTGGCAATCCATGCAGCCCTCCTAGGATCCCAGGAGTGGAAAATTGCCACCTCAATCTGCCACACTTGCCTGCAGCTGATTTATGGTCTGCTTCTGGGCTTCCAGAAGTGTTTGGTCATCCACAGTGAAAAACAGGATGTTTCACTAGCCAGGTTATTGTTCAAAGCCAGTAAACTTTGTCTTATCTTTGTGTTCTTATGACCTATGCTTGCACAAATCATCTGGGTTAAAGCAACCTATCAAACTTGGGGTAGAGGGGGAATTTTAAGATATGAGAGGGACTGGCCAATCAGGAATTGGAGCACAGCAGGAACTGTAATGGGTGCCACCTGTGTGGGATTTCGACTAGTGTTAGTGCTACACACACTACATGTTTTTAAAGCTTTTCTCTGCAACTCTATAGCTTAGAGACAAGGCCACAAGCTTAGAAAAATAACCTCAAGACTCAGTATTGCTGCAAAGTATCTGAAAAATTCAGAACTGTTAAATAATGCAATGACAGTAATTGTCACCATAGGTTTCATGTACTGAGCGTCTTAAGATCAGCCTAGTTGTTGACCTGAAGTAATTTCACTGCAAAGTAGCATTTCCTCCCCTGTCCCCTCTTAAGTCTTTACTTCTTCTCTCCTTCTTCTTTTATTAAACAGAGTTAAGTAGACACAGGTCATGGGAGGTCTTTGGCAACTTGATCAAGGTATCCCCACAGTTCCCAAGCTAAAAACACATGAAACTCATTTGTAAACCAATAATGCTATATCCAGATAGCACTTTTCCCCTTATCTAATTTAGTTTTGTAATGTCATTATATATTTATTAAATTGTATTCTGCCTATTAGTTTCAACTGAAAACAGGGCACAAAGTACCTAGAAATAAAAAAAAATAGATAAGTATGCTAAAATGAATATATTAAAACAGCTATTCTTAACCTTTTCTTTACCATGGACCCCCTTAGAATATTCTTTGTTTCACTGGACCACTAAGACTTAACTCAAAATTTAAAACCCTAAAGTGCACCAAATATTTATTTAAAGTTGCTTATCAAGGTTTTCAAATTTGGTGAGAAGAGAGGAACAAGTAACTGCACACAGTCCTATTGCAATAGTTTTAACATCAATATTTTTGATACAACTACAAGATTCTGGGAAGGAACAGACATACTGAGAATGCGTTGGCACAGTCTGAACAACACTAGAGTTTGATGCAGCTATGAAGGAGGCTTCTGGCAATATGCGCAGTAGTAAGAAATGTCATGTGCTTTCTCTCAACCACTCAGCATCATTCACATTCATGTTCTCACCACATGTGGAGTAGCAAGTGCTGAGTACATTTTCTACTGTCAGTTATTTTCATAATTTTTGAACAGTTTGAGATATTGTAATGAAAGTTTGTACAAATGATGTCTATCACTGGCAAAGACTCCTGCTCTTTGAGAGCAGTGTCTGACTGTATGTATGTATATATGTATGTACGTATTTCAAGTGTAAAAGCATTTCTTCAAGCTTTCATGGATCCCCTGTGAGGACACTGTGTCCCTCCCCCACTGGTGTTCCGCAGACCACAGGTTAAGAACCATTGCATTAAAACAATCCAAATAAGAACACACAAGTAGTGCAGAACTAAGTTAGTTAACAGTGCTTTTTCCTTCCCTTAGAAAAACAAATGATGGTGCTAACTTGGTACTTGGCAGTGCACAGCAGAGCCTATGAGCAGAAACCAAAGAAGAAGAAGAAAGGCTTTCTCTCATGTTCTTTCCGAATGTGACTATCATAGTGGTGAGACAGAGGAAAGGGTTATTCCAAAGATCTTACAAGCCAGGCAGTCTCATATGAGAGAATGTGATCTTTCAAATAGCATGGTTTCAGGTCATGCAGACTTGTTCATAGCCAACACTGTGCTTGTGCCCCACAACAAACCAGTGATTAAATAAGCTATTGGAACAAGAGCTTCACACATTTATTATAACCAGGCTTGGTCAATAATATATTCTGGATCAAATGCTTCCCAAACAATTTTTCAAAAACAGTCCCTTAAAGTAGAGCAGGAAGGAAGCTGGAATAATGGAAAAAGTAATACTAGGGAAGAGTAGGGGTATGGATACTTAGAGATGGTATTTTGGCTCCACTACCCTCTGACATCCCAATCTGTCATTCGCCCCAGCATACAGTCCCAGCCCTAGTGTGTTTTGCATGTATCAGCTGTGCAAAGTCATCTAGAAACTTAGTTATCCATCTAAATTTAGCTAACCAGAAATGCCTCAGAGAACATGTCATTACAAATGCTCATGGGCTCATTCCTCAAACAGTATGGGATCCTATTCTGTTTCAGTAACAGAGAAGAAGAGATCTAGGAAGTCTACTGTGACAGCTGAGAAACTGGAGATGATGATCTACAGATTAGACCAATATGAAAGCACATTAACTAGTTTAGCCCCGCTGCACTTAATGAGACACAAATGGCTTCAGTGCACCTTCTTCCTGCTTCAGTACTTTGTCAGTCACACCAGGTTCCATGCCAAATCTACAGAAGAAGGCACAAGTTAAAGCAGTGGGTGGAATTATTAAGAGTGTCACGAACACTGAATAATTCTGGCAGCTGGAGGAGGCTGGTTGTAAAAGAACTTCTATTTAGAAGCAGTTGCCTGGGTCAATTAGAACTGATAGAGGGAGGAAGAAAGGAAATGGAGAAAAACTATCCAAAACTTATAATGGGAGGCTGATAAAATTCAATAAACTTTGCACACTGACAAAGAAATTTGATGCAGACTTTTCAAACAAGTTTCAGAAAAGTTTCCTAAGAGTTATCTCATTTTATGGAACAGCCATGCAGAGAGGCCTGAGGGGAAATCTTTGATTGAAAACTATTATGAAAACCCTATAACTTAGGTTTATTCAGACAATTCTCTTTCTTTGCCTAACTGAAGTGAAAGCAAATCCTAGGATATGGCTCACTGTAATTGTGATGGTCTTTTCCACACAGGTGATGGTTGTGATCCTGAGCTTAGAGATAATTTGCTGCTTGTTTATAACGTTTTCGTTCTGTGTCCACAGTTGTATCATGAATATCATTACAGTTAATCCTATTAAGAGGAGTTCAGTTTGACATGTTGAGGAACTGCAGAGGTTTCCTTTTGTTTTTGTTTTTTAAAAAAGATAATTCTTAAAAAACAAAAAGCCAAGATATTTATTCTGACAACTGCAGTCAAGCCTGTGCAGATGCTCTATCAGTCAGTTCCTGAAGTAGTATATCATTTGATAAGAATGTTTTTATAACTTGGGATGGCTACTGAATAACATATATTGGGAGGAGTGAAGATTTCTATTTATGGAAGGCACTAGGGAAAGAGAGTGTTATGTTGCCCCTGATGTTTGATCCCAGAATGTGTAGTATGTAACCTCTCGGTGTGACACTTTCACGTCCCGCTTTTCCAAATAATAGACCTATCTATTTTGAGGGATAAGCAGAAGTTGCAGAGGACCAGCACCAAAAGCTTAAAGGTATCTGGAGAAAGTTGAGCTCAGCTCAATGCCTGTTTAGCAGTAGGGAACCATCTCTCAATGTATGAAGCCAAGCATGAAGTAACAGCTCAGTGAACTCAGATTTTATAAATGTACAAAATAAACTTTGTGAAGAAAACTAGACAAAGTAACTCTTGCAGCAATAGACCAGGGCAGAGATGTTGAAGAAAGATCCTTGCTTATTTTTGATATTTTCTGATATAGATTCTTTACACCTCAGCAGCAGACAAATGTGTACTTTAAAAAAAATCAAATGGCAAAGTTAATAGCCTCATCCTGCTAACATTCACTCTTAGAATGGTGTTTTGCTAGTATACCATAAACATAAGTTGTATGTTTTCCCCATGGGTGAAAATCTGAAATTTCTTCTTTGGTCATAACAAGAGAGTACAGGCAACTGGAAGTATATGTCAGTAGTGCTTCTTGTTTTGTCTCTTTATCAGTACATCTAAATTAGCTATGGGTCCAAATGAAAACGTGAAATTCATACAGTTAATGGTTATTTTGTAAGGTCTTCTTGCCTCACTGGGACTTCTTAGTAATATCTGAGAGTTTAGTTTCACTTTGATTTTATTAGGCTCTACCAAAACATACAAATTTCTTCATATTCAGGATGGAAAGAATGTAAAATTTAAAAAAAAAAATTCAGATGGGCGAAAAAAAAAATCTAACATTCATCTGTTTAGCCCAAGGGCTTTGTGTATGTATCCTTCTGTGTTCATTCATTTTACTGTTGAATTAGTGTTGCCCCTTTTTTTCCTGATGAGTTCCTCATCCTTAACACCAGTATAACAGGCAGGTCCTCTCAAAGCTTCCAAAAAGCTTCAATATGACAGGTACAAATTAGGAACAATTCCATTTCAATTTACTTTGGAAAAATTTACCCACGTTCTAAAATGTCTTCATATTTGTGGTGGGAAAATTTAAAGTTGAAACATTTAAAATATGGAGAAAGTAAAACTCAGATTTTGTCACCCCTACTGTAGTCCACATCATCAGTGTTTGTCATCTACCTTGAGAAATAAATTCAAATTTTTGTTGTATTCTTTCATTTATCTCTGCTAGGAAATCTGTTGTCCAGCTGGACTTAGCCAATACAAAAAAGGCTCTCATTGTGCCTGCTTTTGAGACCCTCCGCTATCGCCTCTCTTTTCCAAAATCAAAAGCAGAACTGTTGTCTATGTTGGACATGGGGACCCTCTTCACATTCAGGTATTGCATGTATTTCTGTTTGTTATTTGGTCTTGACATTTCCCAAGATTTAGGAACAGAAAATAAATGAACACACACATTTAAGGCAATGTTAAAATATATAGAGGTCTATAAATACTTGTTCTCACCCTCACACTTTATTGCTTAAACTCAACCACCAAAAGCCATCTCAATCAAGTGACTTGCATCATTTTCTTAAATGACTAGGTTTGGAGTTTTGCCCTACCAGAAGGCAGAGTGCAGCAACCACATCTCTAACAAAAGATGTCAGAAGCAGCGGCAAGGGGTTGGAAGACAGAGCTGTGTACTTCATGTAATCCACCCACATTGCTCTAAGCTATGGGTTGGCTTTAGGATCAGTGATTCTCATGGAATTACTTCTGAAAATAACTTTGCATTTCTCTTGGAACCTGAGTAATATCATGAAAATGGTTCCCTCTCCCAGTCTAGTGATTGCAGAGAGATATAGGTAAAGAGATATAAGTGTGGAAGATCCAATCCATTCAGAGAAGGGGAGAGATTGAACCAAAATGTAGCTTTAATATTTGCTAGCCTTTTTTAAAAAACTAGGGTAGTGCTTGCATTTGCCTTGATAAATTTGCAAAGGTATGCTTTGGAGTGGAGGGTTTTCTTTACATAGCCACTGCCATTCCCTTTTGCTTCTGTGTCATGTCTTACTTAAACCATAAGCCTGAGGGCAGAGAACTATCAAATTAACCATTTACAAGCTGCCCTGGAGGCCATTCTGGCTGAAGAGTAGAGTGTAAATGCCCTAAATAAACAAACAAACCCACTGCATCAGTTGCTGAATGGTAAGCTAACATGTATGTAAGTCCCTCTGAATCACTCGGTTACTCCAGTTAGGACTAACAATTGAATTTACCCCAGAGCAGTTGGGTGAATACAAGGATTCTTTAAATTCTTTATAGCATGTGAACAATGACTGTTTCCCAAGGTACTGTTTTTTGAGTCACAGTCTATCACCAAGGCTTCAATCCAGGTAAGGGTTTCCAATCACACTATTCATTGTCTTAGCTAATGAGAGGGCATTTGTTGTCAGCAATGGTTTGGTGAAGGACCAATATTAATAATGTAATTATCACTGCCAACATTCTCTTCATCTAATTGCCTCTGACTCCACTTTGTAAAATCCCCATACCCAGCCTTATATGCTGTATACATACCTAATATACTGGATAACGCCATGAAAACTCACTGGGTAATCTTGGATGCATTACACACTCCCAGCCCCAAAAAACCCTGTAATAGGTTTGCCTTAGGGTAGCCATTAGTCAGAAACTACTTGAAGGCACACAACAGTACAACATGCTGGATAACACTTCACACATTTGATGAAGTAGCCTGGAATCTATGAAAGATCACCTAGGGATGGAAAGAATAGCAAAAGACTCAGGCAAAGATTGAGAGAGACAAAGAGAAGGAGGATTTTTCAAGGGTTCACAAACCCTGAAAAGGAGAATCCTCTTCAAGCCCCAGAACAGCCTGCAAGCCACAATGACGTCATCCTGCAGAGGGCCTGGGAGTGGTCCTCTAGGGAGTGGTCCTCAGAAGTGCCTGCATTGGCTACAATGGACAGTCCTCCTTGTTCAGCTGCCCTTCTGTCCCTTCTTGCCCACAAAGCATGGCCATGTGGGTGGGAGTAGTGAAGAGTAGCCAGTGATGGACAAGCCTCATTTGGCAGCAACATCCCCTTTTGTCCAGCAGACATGTGGCTAAGTGGAGGGAGGGAAACGGGGAGCTGAACAAGCTGTCTCCAGCTATGATAGCTAGAAGGAAACAGGAGACAGAGCTCCATGTGCTGATTGATGTTCACTTGCCTTATTTCTTTTTAAAAAGCCCAACACATTTCAGCCTCTATCAAAGTTGGCCTTCCTCATGGGCTACACTTTACACAGAAATTTCTGGGGTTGTACAATATACTCTCCAAAGAAAGGGATTATTGAGCAAAACCTTTTCACACGCAAAAAAAAAAATTTACACACTGAAGACTGAGGACAGAGGCCAAAACATGTTGGGCTTTTAAAAAATGAATAAAGCAAGTGACCATCAATCATTACATGGAGCTCTATCTCCTATTTACTTGTACTTTTCATACATGCTCATCACTTCTCTCCTCTGGCTATGCTGGAGACAATGGACAAGCCTCCTTACTTGGTTGCTTCCTTCACCACCCTGCCACCCATTACCTGTGGCCATTTGAGAGGGAGGACAGCGGGGGAGAGAAGTCAACTGAGGCTTGTGTGGCACCAGCTGGCCAGTGATGGTTGAGCCTCACCACTGGGCATCCCACCTCCTCCCTCCAGCTGGCTATGGGGGTGCAAGGTAGCAAAGCAGTCAAGCAACGGGGATTGTCTCTCATTGTCCAAGACAAAATAAGGAGAAATGGACAAGTCTCCTTATTTGGCTGCCTCTACATCTCTCCTGCCCATGTGGCCACTATATCAGTATACTGTGGTAGCTGACAATAGGCAGCCTCCTCACTTGGCTGCCCACCCTCATCCTTCCAGCTACCCATGTAGCCACTGGGATAAGAGGAGGAAGGGATAACTGAGCAAAGAGGATTGCCCACCACCAGTTATCATAGCTAGTGACAACCAAGATTCCTCGCTTAGCTGCTTCCTTCTCTCCCCTCCTGCCAGCCACTAAACACGGCAGAGAGGCAGGAAAGAAAGTAATGGAAGGGAGACTTTCTCCGCCCTACAAGATGTCTTTGCTGTGCAGATTTGAACTCCTACAGAGAATTCCTTTTGATGTACTCCTTCTCCCTTTTGGCTGCCACAGAAAGGTGCAGCAAAGGGGCATGCCAACAGCAGGGGCTGTTTTTGCTTCATTTCTTCTGACCATCTGAAAAGTAAAAGCTCCCGTATATAAGGTCACATCATTGGTCTATTTAGGCCATTTTGACTGGCACTTGTCTTCCAGGATTTCAAACAGAAGCTCTTCTTGTCATTTGCTTCTTGGTCCTTTAAGAAAAAAAAATGGAGATACTAGAGATGGAACCTGGGACATTCTATATGCAACTCAGTTACACAGGAGAAGTGTTTATCCAGGTTATTGAAATTAGTTCTTCAGTGAAGTGTTTAGTCTGTTTTCTTTTTCCAGTCAACAGAAGATCACTTAAGCCCTTTCCTGGTCTTCTGGGTATTTTCAAACATTTTACTTGCCTTCTGTTATTTATTCTGATTTGTTGCTTACTGCATCTTCAGTCCACTGTATTTGTGGGTGTGTGACTTCAAGTTATCTGTCAACTTAAGGCCACCCCATGAATTTTCCTTAGGCAAGGAATACTCAAAGGAGGCTCTGCCATTCCTTCCTCTGAAATATAGCCTACAGCACCTGATCTTTATTGGTGGCCCACCATCAAAATACTAATCTGGGCTGACTTTGCTTAGCTTTCAAGATCAGATGGGATCTGGTACCTTTGGGGTATTTAGACTCTGTGTATGTGTTTTTTCTGAAAGCATTTCTACTTCAGGACCAATTGGTGAGACTCTACATGAGGAGAATGCCACCTAAGCCACGATACATCTAAAAAGTAGCAACATGAAGAGGCTGCCATTGTCACCACATGCCCTCACAGTCACAGTTTAGAAATTTTAACTTTTGTAGACTCTCCCACCTAGTACAACTTGAATAATGCACACATGTACTCAAACCACTTCTCATCTGGGATCTTTAAACTGGTCTCATGAAATGCCAGGTTAGAAATGGTTAGAAATAGAATTTCAAAAAGGGCAACAAGATTGCACACCAGCATTTATAGTATCATTTATTGCAGAAAATACAGCCGAAGCATCTAAATTGGAACAGCAAGAAAGACTATGAGCCACTAATATTCTACTGCTTGTGTTTACTAAATTATGCAATAATTATAAAGACTCTTTAATTAGGAAACTAACTGCTTCGTTCCTAGTTTAGAACAAAATCTACTGGGAAATAAAAAAAATGTTGGTCTCACTTTTATGATCTATCATCAATCAATTTTTCCACTTACATGAAATTTATTTTCCTACTAGAATATTGCCTCCACACCCCACCTCCAGCTAAGTACAGAGTGCAAAGGAAGGCTGAGTTTATGGGTATTTAACATACTTACAGAGTCTTTATACACTTTTTCTGGCCCATCTATTTCCCCCAAGCTCTCTGCATTCCTGCCCCCCATCCCATCCCCTGGGAAGCAACAATTCCTACTTATGTTTTCAGGGTGGTTTAATAAGCCATTAGTAGCCGCTGAAGCCACATTGATAGGAGAACAGCTTCTGTGACAATGACTGCTGATCATGCCTGCAGCATCTCAGGCCCTCTCACAGAGTGCTAGATTGCAATCTTTCCCTCAGTGAAATTGCTTTTGCCACCTATTTCCCCAAATTGTGACCTTTCTTGCCCCTGGGTCAGCTTAGAAATAGAAACCAGTTCTTCATTGTGAATTCCTTCTTTTTAAACCCCTCCCAGCAAATTTTGTGGTTGTCTATATATTCCAAGCACACAAATGCATGACTCCATTCTGAATTTTATATCAAAGGTTTTATATTAAAGGTCTCCTGGCCATCTCCCAGACTGTAGGGGAAGTTAAGCTAGCCAGTTTTTCATCTGCTAAAGGGACCTCATTGAGGCATTTAGGCTTTCAAGCACAATACAATACAAGTCCAGCTATTTCAGATTTTGCTGCTCTTAACACCACCTATGAAGTTAACAACAACTGCACATCAAATCACAATGTGCTTCTTATTCCTTACTCTTCATTCCTCGGAAGTCACAAGACTATTTTTTCTGTTTAAGCTGCTCGAGGTGTGAAGCTATTAGTGTATCTGGAGTTAAAACAACTGGAAGGGTTAGCAGGGGTATAGCTATATGGCAGGGCACAGCTATGTGATATCGCTATGTGGCAAAACAAAAGCATTGCTCCCCCGATATAGATTCTCCCCTGACATGAATTTTTCCTTCTGTTCCCAAACATCTAGCATTGCAATAACTTCAGCTGAGCATTTAGAAATATATTTTAAGCCTCCAAAGAAAAGAGTCAAGGACAGTTAACAAGATAATGTGAACAAAAAAAACACACATGAGAGTATAGGTATGAATAATTTTCAGTGCTACAGATCAGGGACTTCAGGAAAATTTCATGAGAAGGGAATTCTTATCTTGTGGCAGTGACTCCCTGTCCCATAGCTGCACCCAAAATTGGGACGATTAAAGCGTTCACCAACAGCCTTTTGTTTTGGTGCTCATGTACCTTCAGAGGTATATCTAGCATAAACAGCACCTACAGTAAGCATGGAAATCATGCTACTACCTCCGGGGCTGCTTCCTCCTCCTCCTCTGCTAAATCTTCAGCTTTTTTGTGCCCCCCCCCAGTTTTGGCGCCCAGGGCACATACCCTACCTACCCTACCTTAGATGCATCTCTGTTCACCATTATACCAGATCCACATTTCAAGTTTAACCTTTCCAGCAAGTTTGCAGCTGAACTGAGATTTTACCCATGGGTCTTTGTGTCCAAAAACAAAACCAGATCTATTTCAGTGCTTTGGTTCTTATGAAAATCATTTGGACACACTTTAAGACATGTTGCTTGTAATATAATTGTTTCTTGCTTTAATCGATAAGTGTGTGGCAGGAGCCCATGTCAGTGATTTCTGGAAAGACAGGGAACGTAAACGCAAGCGAAAATTATTGATCATTGTCTTAATGGGATGAGCTGAAGTCGTGCTCGGATGGGCCTTGCTACAACATGAATAAGATTAACAAAATCTAAAAGGGTGCTTTCCTGTAAATTGAATTGATTGTCTTAGATGGCATTGTGTAGATGCTACATGGCAACAAAATGATAGTTGTGATGGCAGTGAAAGTATTTGTCTAGCCTTTATTTAATGCATTTATTGATCTGAACTACTACTGCAATAACAAGGAGGCATCTATCTCTTCAGAATTTTGCATGCCTTGAAAACAAGCTTCAAAATTAAAAATAATAAGCTATTATTATCACTAGAAACAACATCTAAATTCATTTTCAGGACATTTCAGTTCATGCCAACATTTCATATTTGCATTCCAGTATTGACCTTTCTCTAAAGCTTAGGAATGAAACAGCATAGCCCAGGTATGCTACACAATTAATGCTTTTTCTAGTCAGGCATGGTTTGCCCTTAAAATGATGAGGACCACCCATCTAACAGTTTGAGTATTTTTCATAGTCTCAACTAGAGTAGACCTACTGAATCAATGGGCATTACATAAGTGCTGACTCACTATTGAAAAATTGATTAAGTTCATTTATTCTGGTTGGAATTATTAATAGGATTCAGTACTGTATTTGCATATTCTTCAGTCATATCCTGTAAGCCTCCAAAGTCCATGTAAAACATCTTTTCAGGTATTCCATGAGTCAATTTGGGAGGAGGCTTTTCAGGTTTGCTTCTGTCTTGATGATTTTTCCAACTTGTGTATCTGTTGAAGGTATCATGTCTGGACGAAAGGGCATGCACCAACAAACTTTGCCAAGTGGCGAACAGCTACCACACCATATCGAGTTGAGTGGGAAGCAGATTTTGAGCCATATGTCGTGGTAAGACAGGATTGCCCAGAGTATGACCGAAGGTTTGTTGGATTTGGCTGGAACAAAGTTGCCCACATCATGGAATTGGATGCACAGGTGAGAAGGATAGTTTCAGTTATCGTAACCTGTTTATCTAATACAGGGTTGGGATCATATGGCCTATACAGCACGAGGCACGCCAGGGGCTTAAGGGGAAAGGGTTTCCCCAACTTTCCCCAGACCCACAGCAAAAGATTCCAAATCCCCCATTTCAATTTTTTTTTTTTTTTTTGTCGCTAAATGGTTAGTTACTGCTCCTACACATCTCTGCAACTGGAAGATATCTTTAAAACCCACTCCAAAGTTCATGCAGCTCATTTTAAAAAGCTGCACTTCCCAAAACTCACATGAAAGTGGTTTCCACTATGATTTTTGTCCTACATTTACCTGGAAAAGGTGCTATGTAACTCATTGCATGGACAAAAATTTCTCCGTGTACCTGTCACAGCTCACCACTACTAACCTATGTAGTAGATTATTCAGGAAATATAATGCTATGCACAAGTCCAGAACATTTAAAAAAGGCTTGTGTCTTCTCATTTTGTCACTGTTGATGAATAGGAAGATTTAAAAAGAACCTTCAAAATACAAGAATTCTGTGCCTCACATAAACTGTCATATCTAAAACGTAACTAATCATTACATTACAATCTCTCCTTATCACTTGCTCCTGTGTGATCCTAGTCCTATTGCAGCTGTACTTCTAGATGTTGCATGAAGATACAGCCAAGACTTTTCTCACTTCAGTTCTATTCAGATTATACATCAGATGGTTATTGAATTGCTCAGTTCTTTACAGACTACTTGAGAAAATTCTGTCTCCTTTGTCAGCTGGTGTTGCGTGTGTGGGGAATTCTTTTTTTTTTTTTAAGGGAGGAACATTCCAACACCATGTGAAGAAAACAAAGGCTAAAATCATGTTGTCTGCCAACAGATGCGTTGTATGAATCTGCCGACTATATAACATGACTCTTTGCTATTTAAAACTATGTTATATTGAGTTTTCATGGGGTTCAATTTTTGGCATGAAATTTGCTATGATAGAAGAGAGGAGTGAAATCTCACCAAAACGATAAGCTGTACCACACAAAAACTAACTTGAGATGCCATGTGATGCGCTCCTTCCCCTGGCAAGCACTTTGCCAAAAGAAAATGAAGAAGTAAAGTGTCATAGGCTTGCATCTAGTTTACATCCAGTTCATGGTTGTATAACTCACTTTTTAGTCATTTCAGAGGTTGCAATTCTCTACAATCCATGCAATGACCTAGTTCTCCCACACACACACACACACCACAAAAGCTGCTGCAAACCCAACAAGAACAACATAGTCGTGTCCTCTCTGAGAGAGGGAGGTTAGTAGTGGAACAGCTTCAAGCTATGTTCCTATAGTAGTGCATTCATCAGATTTATAGACAAAACCAAATTGAGAGGTGCAAGTTATACCTCAGAAGGAAGGAACAAGATTCAACTTGACCGTAACAGATTAAAGAACTAGGCCAACATTAATAAAATGGATTTCAGTAGGGATAGATGTTAAGACACATGACTTGACAGCAGTATATGTATAAAGAACCTAGAAGATCTTAATAGGCTACAAGTTTAAAATGAGTTAACAGTGTGATACAATGGGATCAACAGAACTGTAGTCTCCAGGGCAGAGCCATTTCCACATTAGACAATTATAGCACTATTATTCCACTTTCAACATCCTGTGGAATCCTGGGGTTTGCAGTTTAGGGAGGGGCCTTTGCAAACTCCAGGATTCCATGGGATGTTGAAAGTGGAATAATAGCGCTATAACAGTCTAGCGCGGAAATGGCCAATATCACTGTATTCTGCTTTGGTCAAGACCTCACCTGTAATACTATGCCCACTTCTGGGCAGCAGCATTTCTGAAGAATACTATTCATTCACTTATTTATTTATTTTCACATCCAGCCTTTCTCCCAACACAGGGATCCAAGGCAGGATAGACAAGCTGGAGCATGTTCATAGGATGGTAAAATGTCTGGAAACTAGGTCCTATTGGTAAAAAAAAGTGGAAAGTGAACATCACCTAACCTAATATGTCAGTCGATGCCATCCAAATGACCCTATGTGTTCCAATCCTTGAGACAGAAATGCAAAAAGCATTGAATCAGCATATTGGGAATGCTTTCCAAAAAAAAAAGGCAGATCACAAATGACTCTGAAATATCCGATGGGGGGGAACGAGTGCTTCAAGAGGAAGCAAACTTTGTGGAGCACACAGGTGATAAAGTAGGCATTACACTGATATGAAAGGGAAGTGTAGTTTGAACTCACGACTTGTGATGTCTTTTTGAAATTTGTAAACACACAGACTAGGTTCCCTTTTGACCCCGACAATCACTACACAAACAAATAAGGTTTTTTTTTAAAAAAAAAACACAATCAATTAAAGTACATTTATATAGAATGAACTGACAACAGCAGAATACAGGGTTTTGAAACAAGTATGCACTGAATCCGTTTCAACTACAGAAGTCTTCTTCAGCAGTTACCTACCTGGACATAGATATATGTGTCTGCATGCCTGATATTTGCTCAGTGTATTCAACTTAGCTAATTTGTTAGATTGTGCTCTTTTTGAAATTGGCACTTGATCTTAACTGTAACCATCCAGAAGGTATTCCTTTAGTCCCCAAGAAAAAGCTTCAAATGTCCCCAGCAGCTGCCTCCTGAACCCTGTATCAAGTGGGAGGGAGCATACTTCTGTGTGTGCCCAGCAAATGAAAACTCATTGGTTCACCTGCTGCACAGGCTTGCTTCTACTTGATCTGTTATTTGGCTCTGCGAAAAGTGGATGCAGTGTCACCCATTTGCTGCTGGCTTTCTAGAGGGAACTACTGGCAAAACCACTGCTTTGCCTGTGGCTGAGGAGCTCTTAGTTTTGACCACAGAGAGTTGGGAGGGTTTAAAGCTCATTAAGGTAGGAGGGGATATCTCCTAAGCTGGGAAGAGCAAGTCAGTTGAGTCAGTGCTGGCTCAAGGAAGCAGTGGCATCACCAGAGCACAACACTACCCCCATGCATCATTGGGCTTCCCTGGCTCATTTTGGTTTTGTGATGAGTGGGGAATGGGGAAGCAGGTGCCAGATTTCTTCTTTGTAAAAACAAGCTTCACTATAGGAGGCTTCATGAACTGAGATGTGCCTTTACTATGTCTTTAAAGGCTTGTTTCTGGGATCACATGACAGCCTCAGAATTCCACCCACATTCCATGCTTGTCTATGAGAAGAGCGTAAGTTACATAGGAATCTGCTTTATACAGAGTCATATCACTGGTTAACAATTGCCAGCTTGATCCTGGCTGATGAAAGTCGACATCATCCAGAAGACATGAGTGTACGGGGCAGATTATACAGGGGAAGGCAGTCCTGTAGGTAACCTGGAGACAAACTCTGTAGAGCTTTAAAGGTAAAAACCAACAGTTTGTACCATGCCTGAAAACTAATTGGCAGCCAGTGGAATTATTTTAATGCAAGTGTCATATGATCGTGTCTAGATGCACCATCAGCCAATCTGGCTGCCATGTTTTATACTAATTAAGGCCATTTCCCACTACACTGTTATAGTGTTATTATTCCACTTTCAACGTCCTGTGGAATTCTGGAGTTTGTAGTTTACTGAGGCCAAAGAGTTCTCTGGGTGAGAATTTGAAATGCCCCTCCCTGAACTGCAAACCCCAAGATTCCACAGGATGTTAAAAGTGAAATAATATCACTATAACAGTGTAGAGCAGAAATGGCATAAGTCTCTAAACTTGGTACAGAAATGGCCCAATGTACAAGCCCACTCTTGAGGCTATCAGTGCATGCACCAACATCTTTAGGTCCTTCAGCATCAGGAAAGAGTGCAGCTGGCATATCAGTCTAGGTTGATAGTAAGCACTCCTGGCCATCATATCTATCTGGACTGTCCTTTGGAGCAACAGATTCAAAAGCACTGCAAACACAGTCTTTCAGGGGGAGTGTAACCTCATCTAGGACAGGTTGACACACCTCCAGACCCAACTTAGGACCTGGGTCTAGCAGTAACCACCTCCATCTTATCTGGATTCTGTTTCAGTTTGTTTCTCCTCACCCAGCTGATTACCTCCTCCAGTCGTTCATTCAAAGGAAACACACTAGCCTCAGCCGATGGTATTTTTGCTTGATTGTTCTTACTACTGTTATTTTTTATGTATTTTTAATCCCACCTTTTCTCCAGTCCTGGGATTTAAGGGTACGTATCGGTTCATTTTTTGTCATTTGAACTGTGTACTCATCAAGTGCTACAAATAGCTATGTATGTTTAAGCTAGCGTGGCAATCATGTGGGCCTCAAGATGTTGTTATTTTAAGCCTAGGGCTAATAATCTAGTGTAATACTTAAATGATAATTGGTTTTTTAAAAAGGAGGGGATACTGTGCATATAATGCTTATTGATGAGCAGTAGTCCTTCTGTGGTCACAGGAACAAAACAAATGGAAATTGATAAAACATGGATTATGTGTTTTCCTGGAACTCTATGATAAATGAGAATTTTTGTTCCCAGAATTCTATAATGCTTTGTCAGTACTCTGCATTTGTCTGTTTGTGCCCTCTTTCAGTAAGAACCTGCTACATTTGATGTAAATGCAGCTTTCAAGTGCTTTCAGATGCCTACCCTTTCACTAAAACCCTGCAATAAATGCAGAGTGATTAACGTGGAGCATCGTCTCTCTGTAGAAAAGAAGTACTTGAGAGCTGTTCAGGTGGCCCTGGGTTGCAAAGCTGTAATTCTTTGAAACAGCAGCCCAGGGTGAGCTGAGCAGCATTTCGGCTGTCTTTCTTTAGAGATGACAAAATCCCCAGATTTAATTCCCTGTGTATTTGGATGTAACTCAGAAATGTGCTGCCTCAAAGTGCCATATCCAAAGCAAAGAAAGTGACTGGAATTCTCACATATTGTGCTTCCATTTGCTTTACAAAACACCATACAGATTCAGTGCAGACATAACACTGTATTTCTACAAACTATAACTGGCAAATGTAGAACGAATTTGGGGGAATGCATGTTTCCTCCTCTTTCCTCCACCCCTCTCTGGCATGAATCTTCCCTTGATCAGTCTTAGCCGTGGTTTTGTATATCAAAACAAGTAATGCAAACTAGGCTTCCTGTTAGCCAGGGTTTACAAAGTTTTGATTGAATAGGAACTAAATAGGTATCTGGATAGCTCCAGAGAAGAGGTAACGCTAAAGGATGCTTAAAGCCAAAAAATGAGGTGTGGGGGTACACAGTGGAAATGAAGTCTCAATTTGCCAGCCAGTTTATAGGGAGGCCCACTGTCTCTAGGCCAGCTCTACTTCATAGTTATACAAAGCAAGACCACAGAGGTATTAAGAAGAAAAGAGTTTGTGGAGGAGAGGTTATTTCAAGAGACACTGGTCAGGCTGCTCACTTTTAATGTGTCTGTTTTCCTCAGGAGTATGAATTCACAGTGCTGCCCAATGCCTATATGATCCACATGCCACATGCTCCCAGCTTTGACATCACCAAATTCCGCTCCAACAAGCAATATCGTATCTGTCTCAAGACCCTCAAGGAAGAATTCCAGCAGGATATGTCACGCCGCTATGGCTTTGCAGCACTAAAATATCTCACGGCAGAGAACAACAGCTAGCACCACCGGGACTGTTAAAGAAGACAGACTGAAAAGGAGGAGCCTTTCCAAGTGTGCAGCCCCAGTCCTTTAGCCTGGAACTGAGAGACACCTTTGTTTCTTCTTTTTCTAAAAACAACAACATTGAGCAGTTCTAACAGTAGACATTTGGACAGGTGGTCTCCGGTTTCTGCTCACAAGCCACCACTCATCTGCCACTCTTGGGCCTTTGGCTTTATTGTCCACTAAGTGTGAATAAATGGGAGGAGGGAAGGAAGAACAGTACCCATTGGCAGCACACAGGGTGGCAGGAACAATGGGGATGGATTATTTGTTCTTAAAAATTGCACAGCAAAAACAGATCTTCTTTGGAATATAGGCTTTCATGTTGCTATTTAATATTTCAACATTTTTAAAAAAAATGTAAAGGAGGATCTTCAGGTCACTTGTCCTGTGAATTTGAAAACAGGGGGCTCTACTTCTCCAAAAAGAGTTTTTGCATCTGTAAGACAACTGTTGTCTATTCACTGAAGAACACTACAGAGCAGGATGGACCAGATTTCCCCAGATGAAAGGGAGTTGTTGCTAACATACAGGACTTGTGGTATATCATATCCTGAAATACACACAGCTTTACTGTGTAAGCATTTCTGTTGTATCACTTGCTCATTTCTCTAACGTTGCAAAGATGAACTGTTTTCCAGCTCTTGCTTTGACCATCAGCTCCCTTCTGCAACCATCTGCTCTGACCATGTCCCTTTGTTTTTTTAAATCCAAACTGCACCCCCTTTTGCACTTCATGTTCATCTCCAGCTCTAGCCATTCACCTAAGAAGATCTGTAACTTTACTGTCTCATGAAGGCACCTGGCATCTTAGGTCCTGCTCCCACTTGAGAGGGGTCGGTTCAGGTATCTCTACTAAAAAAAGAGGCCAAATCTGAATACCATTCTTTTAAAAAGAAACAAAAAAAGACCAATTAAAAGCATAGGTAGAGAAGTCATTTAACAGGGCAAATTCAGCCAGTTGGTTCTTCCACTGCACACCTGCCCACAAAAAGCCCTTCTACTAGTGGCAGTTTGTGGATGTTGTTACTAAGCAAGAAAAAGAAATATGATTAATAAGCCTCAATAGCCACAGGATGCTGCAGACGTTTGAGAAATTACTTCAGTAAAGGAGTTTATTATAATAAAAGGAACAAAACTCAAAGGAATTAGCTCCCCATTTGAGTCGGGGGGAGGGAGAAGAGGATATTTGCGGGAATCTTGATAGTGTTTACTTGGATCAGGCTGATTTAATTTGCAAGAACTCTTACGTGTAGGAATGTATTGACAAGTGTAACTGAGGAAAGTGAACAAGCAACAAAGACATGCAACCAGACACTGGACATTTTATTTTCTTAATTTCTTCTGTATTAATGTTGTGTTTACATGGATGGAGGAGATGAGGTTTAATGCACTACCCTTGTTTGGGGCTACTTGTATTTGGTTGCAATGTTACAGAGAGAAAAGAATTTGAATAAATGAGAAATATGTCTCTCTTCCTTCCCCTATCAATGCTAACATTCTTGACATATCCCCACCACATAGAAAACATTGTGCTCTATATACACACCATGTTTGGCTGCACAATATTTGCACATTATTTGTGAACACAGTATTAAGCTACCTGGGTTGTGATGGCTTTCCCTGAGTTATACATCAGATGCTAATCAGTGATGAACGCATTCAGGAAATCAAAACTGCAGCATCAAGCCAATACTAGAATGATTGTTTGAGAGCCGGTCCAAATCCCTCACAGAAAGGGAGCGCACAAATATGTTGTATTCGTGTTTTCTTTCATGCTGCTGTAATGTGTAGCAAGACTTATGCATATCCTTTGTATAGTGAAATTCATGAGGTCTGCAAGCATACCCAGATCTCCTGAATCTCACTGCTAGTCAGACACATGTAAACTAAAGACACTGCAAATGGCTGAAACAGCAGAGACTATATTCATCTACTTGTAATTGCCTTATTCCATGTATGGAGTATGCCTTACTCCATAAATAACGCAGGAAATGTAAAGTCTACTCCAAGGCTAATTACCAGAACTCTGCAACTGCTTCAGATGAATCTCAAATCAGGCTGGTCCAGGTCAAATCAGCCCAGTCTGAAGCATCCTGTTTGATAACTTTGCATTCTATCTAACTTTGCTGTCAGCAACAAGAATGTAAAATACAGATACACAAAAAAAAAAAAAAAAAGTGCCCAAGAATAATAAATGATCTTTTTCTTTGGTTAGCTCTAATCAATATCATGCTGGTCAGACAACCATATTCATGGGGCTAATTATCATAATCTGTGACTGTAAACAATCCTAAATAACTAGAAACTAAATAACTAACTAAATAACTAGCATAAGAAGTCAAAATTAATCAGTGAGTCATGATCTGGTTGGTGGGATACATTCATTATTTCAAGGCAGTGCCCATGTTGAGTTCTGTGGCACCTTAAAGATTAATGCATTTTATAATGGTATAAGCTCTAGATATTGTGAACTCTGGCTCATTTTTTCAGATGGACTGAATGTTACCTCCTTTGTTTGTGCACTTGTATAGGTAAGTGTTCATAAGCACCAGTGAGTCACTCTGATGTAGCTGAAATGGATGGATGGATGGATTAAATCATATTAAATAGCAAGTTTTTATGTATATCAAGGTGAGAAACATGCAATTGTCTGCTTATTGTTGAACTGAAACTCCCAGCATTCCTCACCAGTGGACTTGGTGGCTATGGCTAATGGGAGTGCAGCCCAACAGCTTCTGGAGAGCTTCAAAAATTCCACTTCTGTTGCTGAATTTTATGCAGTGATATCAATGAAATGCAACTTAAAGTAAGAGTGGCTATTAATAAACAGTCAATAAATAGTAATACAGATGTTCTTGCATTGACAAACTAGCAACTCTTGTTACCCCAAAATGTAGGTAATTCAAGGGTCCACCCACGATGCCAGAGCCTCTGTGAATCAGTGGGGAATATTAGTTCAAAATAGGAAACCTGAAAGAGTAGGGTAACCTAAAGAGACTTTTAACATCTATGTCTACCAGTACTAATGCAGGGAAGAACTAGCCAGAGATCCAAAAGTAAGCTTTTCTGTTTTATTGGGGGAAATGCTATCACATATACAAGATCCAAGCAGGCATGCAATCACACAAGGCTGACTGAACAAAAAGAGAAGAAGTTAGGAAGATTTTAGGGCAAAATGCATGGTATTTACCAATCCATAGAGCAGCAAAGAAGCGATGTGCCTTAGATGCAGAGTCTAAGGACAGTACACAAAAGGGAATCAGAGTGGCACAGTGATGACCAGCGACCGTGTACTGCAAGTTGGCTAAGCCCAAAACTGCGGTTTAAATACTCTTTTTCTTCCAGGAGGGTAAAGGTGGTAATGGGTCTCTGGCAGAGTAAACAATGAAGTCCGGAGAGTGGACAGTACAGTCCGGAATTAGCTAATGGTCTTAGCATTAGGTGACAAAGGGCTAATGGTAGTCCTGATAGCTCTATAATTTTCAGACAGGTATGGGGACAAAAGGGAAGTTTGCTGGTCAGAGTGAGAGGGGCTAAGATAACTATTTTGTACGAACATCTCGGACTCTATTGTCTCTCAAAAGTTGAGTCATCAAGGGCTAACTGTAGGTCCATTATTACTGGAGATTCCTGGTGATTTCCTAATTATGACCTGCCTATGCCTTGAGATCTATCCTGACCTGATTGTGCAATACATGTGTGTGACCAGGTTTTTCTTTTTAGCCAGGATGGCCATGCAGCCATAGCGGGATTATAATTTATATTTATGCCAATTAGTATTTGTCAACTAAATATATATTTTCCCAATTACACCATATCAAACCGTGGGGGTGTACAACCTACTAATAAACACAAAGTTCAGGAAATCTACACTGCCCAGTCTAGTTTAACAGTTCTACAAGAAGAGCTCCACTACAGTGTCTTGGTGGATAATGTCATCAGTCTGCATCTGGCTATAGACCATAGTCAGACGCCTCTCCAATCCTTTGTACTCACCACCAGCCACAGAGCAGCCGTTCAGAGGGACTATTGTAGCAAAGCCATGAGTCCTGGGGAAGCTATAGTCATTGTGGAGGATGAAAGAAAATCCCAAACTTATAGGGGGGGAAAAAGATCTACTTGGGCATAAGGATATGTCATACACTGGATACTAGCCAGAGTATGATAATAAAGCTTCTTTTCTGCTCAGCCCTTAGAAATTCAATCTATTGATAAATTCTTGTTCATCAGTTTCACCCTGGAATCTTTCTTTGAAATTCTGGGCTGTAATACACAAAAAGAAAAAAGAAAAAAAAAGCCATAATAAAAGAAACCACAGCAGTCTTTGTTGTTTTTACTTTAATAAAGGTATTTTTTCCAGACATGCCAGTGCTTGAAGAAAACAATAGAGAGAACTGTTGATATCCTATCATCAATATGATACCAAGTGTAAAGCTGTTCAGCAGGGTGGTATTATTCAGAAATACCTGGTTCACATTTCTTAGTTCTTGTCATTGATCCAGTATGCTTTGACTAATCATTGAACATCGTTAGCTGATTGGGAAAGAACCAAAGGAAATTGCTGTCCAATTGTCTCTAATTATTTATTAAATTCAAATTGTTCATCAGCTTCATGGATAAAGAAAAAAAGTAAATTGGCTTCTTATTCTATACACAACAGTGTCATTTGCCATAGATGTAACATTAAATGGTGACTTTGGCCTAAATCTTTTTGTTAGTCTTTATTAGAGCAGAGTGCTGAATGAACTGAATTTAAATATGTGTTTACCAGAACAGCCAGGATAATGGCTTGAATGTCCAACTGGGACTCTGGGAGAACAGGGTTTTGAGTCCCCATTCAACCACAGAAACCCACTAAATGAACTTGGACAAATGCACTTTCTCAGCCTTAGAGGATCTGACCAACTCTTTTCAAGAAAACTCTACAACAGGGTTAGCATTAAGTCAGACTTAGCTTGAAAGTATATAACAATTAATGCATTTACTCACCATTCAGCAACTGATTCAATGAACCTACTCTACTTGATAGTAACTAGCAGGATTCTAACCTATATTTTAAGGCCTAAATCTAATTGTTTTGATTGAATCTGTTTCTGTTAGTGCTAACATACCATGTTCCCACTGATTCAACAGATCTGCTTTTACTTGGGACAAAAGATTTGAATTAATGCCTAAAATGTTAATTCATACTTGTTCAAAAGCATCACCTTCATTCAGCATGCTTTAAAAAGACATCTAAAAACTCTAAATATGTAAGTCTAAAACAGCTTTCCCCAGCAGCACTCCCCCATAGAAGTTCTGGATTGTATACTCTATCATCCCCACCCACTATAAATAATAGGAGTTATTGTCCAGCACATCTGGAGGCTAATTTAGGATGCAAAGTACTTCAGAGCATTCTTGGATATAAACACATAATTGCAACCACACTTACTAGGTGTAAGTTCCATTTAACAAAGGAGTACTCATTTCTCAATAAATCTGCACAAAACTGTACAATTCCTACTTTTCAAATACCATGTTGTGTGATTAACAGCACATACAGGGAGAGAGAGCAAGGCTATTCCCTGCTGCCCATGAGCCAAGGAGACTGCTGTAAGATCCAGAGACCCAGACCTTGTTGAATCAGTGTTCCTTGTCAGAGGGGACATCTGGTGCTTAGAACAGATTCATCTCTGTATATGTATACCCCACTCCGAATGCGTGGAAGGGCATGGTTGCAATAATACAACCCATGCTTGAAATCTCTGTCACATGTTCATATACACTTGTCATATTAAAATCAACAGGATTTAAGCCAGTGGTTCTCAACCTGTGGGTCCCCAGATGTTTTTGGACTTCAGCTCCCAGAAGCCCTGAGCATTGACCATAGAGGCTGGGGCTTCTGAGAGCTGAAGTCCAAAAACATCTGGGGACCCACAGGTTGAGAACCACTGATTTAAGCATTCTATAGGATTTGCAAGTGCTTAACGTTCATGAAAATGTAGCTACAATCAGTTAATTCAAAATGCAGAAGCCAGCCAGTAACATAAAAATGCTGTAAATAAATATTAAATGAATAAATATTCAATTTGTTGGCCACATAAGAGCTGCAACACTATATATCACATACATATCTGTCACTGAGCACCACAGAAAATGGAATTATTTCTGAACAAACATCCAGATCATTCAACTACTCATGTTTTATCTTCTGAGTTTGCTTTCTTAACTTCATCTACCATTTGGTTGGCCACTCTGACAGCTTCATTAGCTTTCTTTCCAGTGGCACCAACCTCTGTTCATCTGAATAGCTCTGTATCATTCCAACCAGATGCTGGCACCTGCATGGTTATTCACTGCTCTGCCTGATAATTAATAGATGCATTCAGCAGCACTGGACCCCAGCACACATGCTCCAGGCCAAGTTGAAAATTGACTCTGCCAAGGCTTAGCTAGTGTTTAATAAACCATGACAGTAATTTACTCCTCCACCCTTTGAATAATTAGCTTCCTTTCCATATACATTCCTGCAAGGAAGCTAAAATCCTTTTTGAATTCCATTGCATGGCATTGCTGATGTTCACTCTTACTACAGGTGGAATTTGCTAACCTTGAAAGAAAAAGAAAGGACAAGAATTTCTACTTGTGTCTTATAAAGAGGACAGAGACAGGTTCCTACACTCCACTGAAGGATGTATTCATTCATAGATATAGCACTGTTCCATTGACAGCTGTGGATGGGTTAAGAAAAGGTTACTCTGTTTTATCAGTATGACATGTTATATACACCTGCACATTCTTGTGATTTAGTCTTGTGATTTAATTTTTTTTCCCTCTGGCTGCTATGCATAATGATTTGAAATGATGATATTTTTGTACTTAAGGCTCTGACTAAAAGAGATCTCATAAATTTCAGAACTGGATATATATTCCTACAGTCAAACACCATATGAGATAACGTTATTTAAGACAACTAGAACTCTACAGCCTACTAATTAACACTGGCTTTTGAAAAACAACTTCCCTTGGCACCTCAGGCATCCTAACAAACATGATATGAAACAGTGAGTTTACTTATAGATTCATAGCTGACTAAAGAGATGCAGAGATCAGGAAGGGACAGCTTTCACAAATGGGTCAAGGTGTATGCAAATGATCTGCTGTCAACAACAAACAATAAAATATCCACGAGTAGAGGTGATACTTTAAAAAAGTAAAACAGCCAAATCCCAGCACAATAGTGAGGAAATGACCTCTGCACCAGTAGAAAACATGCATCAGGGCCCAGAACATGACATCTCTTATCAAAACAGCCATGAAAGACTACTTCTGAAGACCTTCAGGGACCATTGCTAGTCAAAGTAGACAATGCTGTGCTCAATAACGTTATGGCTGCACTTAGTGTAAGCCATTTTTCAGGATATGAACTCTATAAGAATCTCTCCGCACTGATAAATCAGGATAGAAAATGGTAGATGAGTTTTAAATTCTGCACGAGAAATATGTAGAATCGTCTTGCGTTCATTGACTGGGATTAGAAAGGCTTAGCTCAACAATCCAACCCCAATTTGTCTCAGTCTTGAGCCTCAAAATGCCACCACCATCACTCCCAAAGTTAGGATCAGAGGTTCATGGATTCAAGCACCTGTTGTCACCAGAAAAACTACCACTAAGAACTTCTTGGATCTGCTGCTGTTCCTTCCCACTGCCACCTGTTTTCTTACATGTCCTTTTCTTCAGCCTTGCAGGGCAAAGAGAGAGCAATGAGCAACAGCAGTAGTAAGATAAACCAGGAGTTCCAATTACATCCTTGCTCACTTGCTTTTTGTCTGGTAAATGAGTGATAGGCATATTACAGATGGGGGAGCTTGATGGTGAGAATAAGTGCAGGATGACCAGCAGGCTGCCACACTTACCAAGGAGCAGTAAGTGGGGGGAAAGCCAAGATTTTTGAGCTCCTATAAGGTCCAGGAGCACTGTAGATACATCCCAATGGCAGCTATGTTAGGGTACCCACCACAGACCATGACAGTTGTACTACTTCTCAAAACCAGTATGCCAGATGGGGAACTACCAGCTTTGGACAGGGCTCAGTGGGGACTGCTCTATCAGGAGACCCATCACACCTGGCACCAGCTTTGACAAAGGAACTAACATAAGGCAGGGACCTCATGGCAAAATTAAGATTCAAGATGGGGACAATCTGATACACAAATGAGTATCTCACCATCAGTTCTTCTTAATTAAGAGGCTTAGTGTCTAAAAAATCTGAGTAATATAGAAACTCAAAAACAACAGGCTTACAAAATATAAGTTAAATTTTGAATCTAAAAGATGATCCACACATTTACTCAAAGACAAAGGTGACTGTCCAATCCAGAAAGAAAGATTCATAGGTTTAAGTAGCCTTCCAGGCACTATCTGCCTATGCACATCTGGATGGATGTGCAATGCTAATCCAAATCCAGATCTATATGCCACCAGAGATGCCCATCTGGGCTAGCAAATGTTATGCATGACTAGTTGTCCAAAACTAGTGCTGGATGGGATTCAAGAAATGTGTTATGGTTTTGTAAGTTTGAGAGGGACAATTCTTAGGAATAAGTCTTTATTTCAGATGTACATACTACAGAAGGGCTAACAAAAGGCAAATAAAATACCAGGGGACTGAAACATCTTTTTTACCATTTGGATAAATGGTACATGGGGCCTCCACACAGGCCATCAAGGGTGGCATTCAACATATGGATCGGGGGGAACCCAATTATTCTATTCTTTAAGTGCTCCAAATCGAGGTTATGCAATTTGGAACTTTGTAACAAAAAAGGAACATTTCTGTTCTTCCAGTGTAATGTAAATTGTGGACCTGATTTCAGCTGCATCTGGTGACAGTTGTTGAGATATCTTTTAAAAATAAATTTGAGAATGGGGGGCAATAGCTCTGTCAGCAACATGTTAGCACTTATGCACACATGTAGAGCAGAGGTGGTTGCACTGCATTTCCCATCAGCCTTAACCAGCATGGCTCAGCACTCAGAGATGAAGCAGTTAAAGACACACATTCACATCTCTGATGTAAACCAGCGTTGAATACTGGGGGAATAATGCTGGACACAAACAACAGAGAATGGTTGCAGAATAGCTGGTACTGGCAGGGAGTGAGGGATGCCATAGCAATGTTTTTGTCTTTCTCTTCCCTTAAGTGGGAACTCAGTAACATATAGGAAGTTTGAAATACTTTGAACACTTCATTCAATTGGGTAGTGGACATACATGTCATCATTATTCAACATATTGTAGGTACAGCTATTTAAAGGAACAGCTAAGAGTCAGACCTAGAGAACTTCCAGCCAAGACATTCTCCTCCAACTCCTTAAAAGTCCTGTTTTAGAGGCAGGGATGTAATTCTTCACTCATTTCCTTCATGAAGGAAGCAATGAGTAGCAATATATCGCAATAGCATTTATTTCTATATCACTTATCAACTGAGTGTTATCTAAGCGGTTTACAATGTATTTTTAGCTAATTGCCCCCAACAAGCTGGGTACTCATTTTACCGACCTGCGAAAGGATGGAAGGCTGAGTCAACCTTGGAGCCTGGCAGAATCAAACTCACAACCTTGTGGTTGCAGTACTGGCATTTAACCGCTGCGCCACCAGGGCTCCTTTTAGTAATTTAATCACTGCACCACCAGAGTACTTTTAGTAATTTTCTTCCCACTGCAATAAAGTCTTTGAAGAACACCATATTCAAAGCCCATTTGCAATTCTGGGTTTCTTTTGCACAAAATTTGTATAGAGCTGATTTGCACACAAAGCAACATTTTTGGTGCAGAAAACAGCCCTTTCTGTGCAGAAATATTTTTTTCTGTGCAGAAAGGACTATTTTCAATGCAAATTAATCACACACAAATTTTGCGCAGAGCAGCCCCTCCCCATTACAGCATCTCCTGCTCAAGAAATAATACTTCTGTGTAGAAATCTATTTTCTGCACAGAAAACGCTGTTACTTGTGCAGAAAATTTGGAATTGGGGATTTATTTTGTGCAAAATTCACATGTGGCTGCTTTGGGCAGAAAACAGCCTTTTCTGCACAGAAAACTATGCCCAGAATTCGGAATCAGACACACAGGTGTGTAGCATGTGGCAGATCTGTACTCACAGCACCTATGTATTTATGATTGTGCACTACTGCCACAACTGTAGTTGCCTCCCATACCTATTTTACCAGGTACCAGCTACATGGCAAGAAGGGATTCCTTTCCACTGGAAATGGGTGCTGGTGGATGCCACTTCCACCCCCTGCTACCAGCCAGCAAGGCTGCAACAAGGAAATGAACAAGGATCTTCTCTGGCTGGTAGGAGGGGGTGGAAATATCATCTACCTTTGCCTTAATCACTAGCAGAACAGACCCCCACTTTTCTCCATTTGGCGGATGCCTAGTAAAGGATGTTGGGGAGGAAGGGTCAGGCCAGGAGACAATACTTAGTCAAGTATTCCTAAGTAGTCAATGCAGAAACCCAGCCTGCATTATTTTTGGCACAGTAAGAGCTGTTTCCTGCGCAGAAAATGTTGATTTCTGAGTGAAACAACCACATGTGAATTTTTCAGAGAATAAGAGTATTGTCATAACAAGATTCTTTTGTGAAGGTTTCATGACACAACAAGGGTTATGGAGTTGTAGTTCAGACATCTGGAAGGCTTCAGACAGCTTACCTTTGTGAGATATCTTCTGTGCACCCATAGCCATTGGATGTAGCCCTTCTGTAAACCAGACTATCTACTCCTTAAACTCAGCGAAGTCCAGGAGTAGCCTCTAACTAGGGATGGAAAAAAAATATCCAGAAAAATGGTGAAAAACATTTGTTGATTGTCTGTGCTGGTTGGTACAGATGGGAGCTGTAACTGCACCAGTTTACCTACCTCTGCTCAGCTGCATGAGTGTTCCATAAAGGTTTTGGATCAACTTTCATGGAATTTAAAATCAATATATAGTTTCAAATGTTGACCTTTATATTCTGTGATGTGCAACTTTCAACGTATTCTATACTGCTTTACAGCCAGAACACGTTCACAACAGGTAATTATCACAAAACCTTTCAAGAGACAAATCTTGTATTCCCCAATATTGTGAAATATTACACTCTGCATTCATTTGTCTAAGGTTAAATAGGAAGTTAAATATGTCAGCAAATGTAGAACAGTGATTACATCAAAGTAATATAACAGCTTGTGATGTTTGATCTGCCTATGTGAATCTTTTAAGCTAAGGACAGGGAACCTCAGGACCCTGAGGTTGCAGCCAGACCTTCTGGGGTCCCAATTTGGCCCTCTAGTGTTCCCCAGTTGGTTACCCCTGATACTGGTTTAGTAATTTTTTTACTCATTCTTAAAGGCTGAAATGTCTCTTTTGAAGCTTAGTTACTAGCAGAAAATGTTTAAGTTAATATATGCTGGTATCTTTTTTACCATTCTCTTGCCTTCGCTCCTGAACATCCTGAAATGCAGTTCACAACAATGTCTCCAAAACCAAATTCAACCCTCTAGTTGAAAGAAGTGCCCCCCACCACCATTGCTCCAAGCCAAGGAATCCTTTTTTCTGTGGTGGCTGAACTGAAGCCAGTGAACAGCTGAACCAGAACACTGCTCCCCTTTCTCTCCATCCTCCTCTCCACATAGGTTACCAGGAAAACCAGGACTCATTGCTCTTGCCAGATGTCTGAACTCATTGATAGCAGATAGCTTTTAAAATTAAACCAAGGGTAAAGGGAAAAAATGAGCAGAAAAAATATAAAGTTTCTTTTTTATTATTTTGGAAATTATAGTACCAGAATATCAATACTAGAATTCTTCTCCAATTGTGTGTCTAATCTCTATTTGGATGGGCAAACTATTTCACTTTTTACAGGGAGAAGTTGAAACAACATAAATCATTATTTTGCACTTGGTGCCATCTACAAATCTGCCAAGCATCCCCTCTACTCTTTCACCCAATTCATTTAAAAAGATGTTGAACAACACTGGGTCCAGGACAAAGCCCAGTAATATTCCATTTGTCACCTCTCTCCAAGTTGATGAGGAGCCACTGTTTCCCTAAGAGGTGAGGGACATTGGGGTCCACCCACATTGCCAGCATCTCCTTATAATTTGGGGGAATTATAGCTCAAAGGAGGCCTGTGAGAGGAGGGTAATGGCAGGATCTTTTCATCTATGTATACCAGTGCTAACTATAGAGAGGAATCCAGTTAAAATGACAGTTTTTTATTTGAATTGACAAACACATGAGAGATTAGATGCTCTTAAGGACCACACAAGGCTATTAGAAAGTGAGGCAAGAAAGGTTGAATAGAGAGAGATTGGATGGAAAAGGTGATAGTTACCAGTCCTGAAGAAGGGGTCACAGCAGAGTGGTTCAGACAGCATCTAAGGGTAGCATAGAGGAAGGGCAGTTTGGAGTATCACATACAACATACTAAGTCCAACATTCTGGGGGTTGAAGCTGGGGGTTTTATACCCTATTTCACACCATGTAGGGGTATGTTAATTCCCATGGGATTGACAAAGGGGTCTCAAACGGGCTGATTGCGTAACTCTTAAGTGACAAAATACCGATGGGACTCATGATGGTCTCTTAATGTTCAGTCAGCTAGTGTGTGTAGGGAAGATCTCCATAAGATAAGATAGAGGGATGGTCTCTGATTGGTCACTAGTCTGGGCAGTTTGTTCTTTCATTGTTTTTGGAAAGGCAAAGTGTCTGGAGTGCTAAAAGGATTAGCACAAACCCATCAATATTGGGTTTTCCCATCTAATCCTCTGTGGATTTATGATCTTGAATATGTCTCATGTTCTTCAGTCATTAATAAGTCCAATTTATGAAAATTGCATATCTCACAGGAGGGGTGGTAGGGTATGGTAACACCACTGATCTTTCAACACAAACTAATCAGCAAACTGCAACTTTATAGAACTCTTTATGCATTCTTAACCAGATGACTCGAACAAACTCATTATGGTAAAGATGAACATGTGTGAATAAGCAGACTAATCTAGTCTATCAGTTAGATAAATGCTTGTTTCTTTTTCTAATAACATGTGTGCCAGTTCTTCAGCTGATCATAAATAACAGTTACACTCAGCTGAGCAAGAACACCAAGGAAATTACTGAGCTGAAAATATTTTCCACTCCAATCACCCCCTTTAGGAAGGAATGAGATTTCAGTTTCTGCCTTTGGGAAGGATTGAGCAGGAAAAGAAAGAGATGAGAAACAGTATTACCAGCCTGTAACAATATAGAGTTGTCCCTAAAGCTGTAATGATCAAGTTCATTACTTCAAATACATAATGGCCCTTTCTGCACGTGGGAAAGGAACCACGCAAAAACAGGACTCATCAGATTTCTTCAGCGTCCGGGCGAGTCTGTCGGGATGGGGAGCAGTGCGAGCTCGTCACTCCGCACTGCTCCAGCGTCCAAAACAGTGGCTTCCAGTTGGTGGAGGCTCTGCACCAACCAGAGAAGCTCACCAGCCTAAAGCCCGCCCCTGGCAGATCTGCAGGCACACACTAGTGCACGCCTGCAAATCTGCACCGGAACGTGGCGACGGAGCGCCACAGAGTCGCGTGCTCCGTGCTTTTTAAAAAAACTCTTAAAAGAGGTTGTTAAAAAGCATGCTGCACGACCAGTTCCAGTCGCTCCGAACTGGACTGAGGTGCGGAACTACAAAAAGTAGTCCGCCCCAGTCCACTCCATGGTGCAGAAGACCTCCGTCAGAGGTCACTCTGCACTATTTTAATAGCCCAGTGCGGAAAGGGACAATGACCTTTTAAAAGCTTTCATAGTGAAAAGAGTTATGATGCTGTGAATCAATGAAATTTAAAGGTGTTTAACTATTTACTTGAAAATACATGCAGAGAAAATACATGCACCTGACACTGAAATGGAGGGAGAAGAAACTATTGTTTGTAGAGTTCTACCTGCCCACTGCAGTCCCCCTTTTTAGACTGGACCTATTGCACAGGAAAGTGACCACAAGACATCACTTGATGTAAAATTCTGTTCTGATCAGGAAATATATAAGTATAGTGAACCCTTGGTGTCCACTGGATTTGATTCCAGAACCTCTCATGGATACCAAAATCTGTGGATACTCAAGTCCCATTAAATACTGTGGCATAGTAACATAGCATTCCTTATATGAAATGGTAAACAACTCAAACAAGTGCCAGAGAGAGTCTGAGGATCTGTGAAATGGCAGGAGACTACAGCAAGGTATGCCTACACACCAGCATAGTGCTTGGTGCATGGCAAAATCACTGTTTGGCTTTTTTAAACTATTTTTTCCAAATATTTTTGAGCTGTGGTTGGTTGAATTCATGGATGCAGAATCTATGGATATGGAGGGCAAACTGTATTGCAAACTGGATAATTTGAAGCTGTAGCCTCGTGCCAGTCACATTTTTAAGATAAAGCCTTTGACTTGCTCAATGTTCTGAAATCTTTGGTCAAGCTGCAATGACCTTTGACATAAGAAGTTCATATCATATTATCAAAATAAACCAGTTGGCTCGTGAAGCAAAGCATCTCAAAATACAAATATACAAACATGCAAACAAAAATGATGCAGAAATAAGTATATATATTGCCTGAAATCTTATATGACTCCTAGCAGAGCAAAAATCTCCAGTAATGTACTTCCACTGGGCTTCCTCCTCTGCCACCATATGTACTTACAGGAAGTCCAGAAGGGTAAGAGCTCTTGTTTTTTTCTGACTCTAAACCTGCGACTGGTTCATGTCAGGGATCTCTTGGCCCGCATTTGCTACTGATTGGCTGCATAGGTGCACCCTGGCAGCATCAACTGGGGTTGCAAGCAAGGGAATTGTTGTGCAAGAAGTCACTGGATACCACTTTCTCCAGTTACTTTAAAAGTATATATCATGGTAAAGTGGGAGTTTATGTTACTGTAGCTTGCCAATAGGATGCTGGGAATCACACAGAATGCAATGTTAGAATTCATAATTGCACAGCTATTGAATCTACTGAAAGTGTTGGGGGGCTCTCAATGGTCATTTCTTGATTCCTTTATATGATAGCTCATGTAGAAAGTTCTGACATGAGTGTACTTCCCTATCCTGTTCTTTCATCTCCATGTAGCAGCCATGCCCTATGAGGAGCAGCTTAGGGAGCTGGGGATGTTTAGTCTGCAGAAGAGAGGGTTAAGAGGGGACATGATAGCCATGTTTAAATATTTGAAGGGGTGTCATGTCGAGGAAGGAGTGGGCTTGTTTTCTGCTGCTCCAGGGACTAGGACAAGGAGTAATGGATTCAAAGTACAGGAAAAGAGATTCCACTTAAACCACAGGAAAAACTTCCTGACGGTCAGACCTGTTTGGCAGTGGAATATGCTGCCTCAAAATGTGGTGGAGTCTCCTTCTTTGGAGGTTTTTAGGTAGAGGCTGGATGACCATCTATTGGGGCTGCTTTGACATGTGTTCCTGCACGACAGGAGTTGGACTGGATGGCCCCTGTGGTCTCTTCCAACTCTATGATTGTATGATTTTTTCATTCTCCCGAACAAGAGTGGAAAAGGAACACAGAAAGACAAAATCAGAGGCTTCCTTCAAAAAGGCCAATTTGGGGGGGGGTGCTTCTGTGGCTAACCTATACATATAGAAATTGTTACGTGGTCTTTTTACCACAACTAGGATTAATTCTCTAGTCAGATTGGGTAAAACTATAATTATCAACAGGACAAATAGATGCAAAGACCTTCAGCATGCATTTTGTTGATGGGATAATCAAAGATGGGTAAGTGATTGTCCCTGGAATGTTCTTTACAGAGTACCAGACATCCTGGCAAGGAAGGAAGATAAATCCACATGGCAGCAAAGCTGACAGTTGCTAAATGTAGCTTTAACTGGCAGAAAAATGGTATAAGAAATCAAAAGCTGTCCTTTAAATAACTAGTCAGATGTTACTTCTCTGAGTAAAATAGGCATAACGTTAATATAGGTTCACTGCAGCATTTTTTCACACATTTTCATGAAATGATAGGTGTATATTGAACACATTTGTCACTTCCTCATTGAGAATTTTACTTGAAACCTGGAATGCAATATTAATTCTTCTGTATCTATATTCTTGAGATTCAATCAATTTTTTTTCTTCCTCTTATTGGTTAAGTTTTTTCCCCCTGTAACTTGTTTTGAAGCAAAGTAAGAAACAAGGTTAGATTTTGCACTCAAAGCTTGTAATTCCATCTGTCTGAAAAGAAAAGTTAAGGAAGACTAGCAGCTTTGGTAAAAATGACACCGAGGATGGCAGATAATTAGTGGAATTATTGTTTATATTTATAATGCTGAAATGAAGATGAGAAGAACATTTTAAGAAATATAAGTATAGTCAACTTTCAGATTGAGATGATGGTAGGCTGAGAACCCTTCACAGAAAGCTCCATGAAAGGCAAAGGTACAGGGGCAGATCACTGGCTTGGAAGCGTATTCTGGCTGGTGATTAGTCTCTTCCCAGACAAGGGAAGAGTAAAGGGATCACCCAAGACAGGTCCAGGATCCCTGCTATTTTTGCAAGGACTGTGGGAACTGAATGCAAGTGAAGGAGGGATTGTGGAAAAACTCCATCAAGCTCAGCCATTGTATGCAAGCCTTTAAAAGGACACTAAACTCTCATCTCACTTTCTTAAATACCTTGATAAACATCCTTGGAATTCTTGGAACTAAAAAAGATCTTTGATTCAGCAATGACATCATAACCTCCATGAGTTTCCTCCTTTCTGTACTAGTAAAATTGACTTTAAAAGTTCTTTTTAATACTTTTGAGATCATATTTTGAAAGCAGAAACTTTAATAAGAATGTGATAAAAGATTTAATAATACTGAAGGTTGGAAAGATATTTTTAAAGTTGGAATATTGATTTTTTTAAAAAAAAAATAGTGATGTGCAAGTAAAAATGGATGACGGTAAAAGACTGCTTTGTTATGGGAAAATTGTTTTGCTTTGTCTGGGAGAGTACCCCATTGAGAACAATTTGAATCACAGGAGAAAATAAGCAGCCAGGCTGTATTGTTGCAACACTCTAGCAGAGGAGTCTCTGTAGAGGCAAAGGTGTTAACTCTATTTTTGCCAAGTTTCTGTGCAAAAGAAAGTATGGCAATGATTTATCCCTTAGAAGATGAAGATTTAGCAGTTTAGCAGGAGATTTGACAGGAACTACAATTGCTGAAAAATAATATTAACATCCTTAGATTATTTGATGACACAATGGAATTAAGAGAATCAGATGAAGAGGAGATATTGGAGGTGGTACGGGAAATTATGGATGATGAAGTGATGCCAGACAAAGGTAACTTTGGATTAGACATGATCCTGGAAAAGCCAGAAGAGAGTACTGGATTTACTGAATATAACTGAGAGAGGATTAACACTGGAGACATGGGAAAGGAGGTGAGAAGTTGGATCTTTTTCCTGAAAGACATTCAAAGTGATGGAGAAATACTGAGATTCATAACTAAGGCATTGGAGAGGACAATTTTAGTGGGGTAGGAGTTCTGGGAGGACAGATGATATTTGGTTTTCAGTCAGATTTTGGGAAGGGAAGAAAGTGGAGAAAAAAATCAGTAAGTTCAGTAGGAGGGTTTCCTCTTCCTCCTCCTCTTATGGAATTTGATGAGTTATGTTCAGTTTATACAATTGCAGAGGTTTGGCAAAAAGGCAAAGGTTAAATTTAAAATGAGAACTAAGAAAATAATGAGTGGGTTTACTGGATTCTAGGCATTATTTTGTGGTTTGATGTTCAAGGTTGGCCTACTGTAATGGAAGTTGTTATAAAACAAGGCTCTCGTGGAACTGTTTAAAATGATATCAAAGTTTGTTTTTTATGTGGGCTATAGATTTAGCTACAAAAAATACAATAACAAGAGAGGAGAGCAAATGGGGAATAGCCATGAAAATTCAAAGGGAAAAGGCAGGGGGAAAATTCTTATAAGGAGGTGGGTTTTTATTTACTGGAAGACACAGCTGAAAATGGCATAGAGAGAGGGAGAGAAGATTGGAGAAGAATTGGGAAATTGGTTAAATGGAAATGAGAGGAGATGCTACTTTGTATGATGATAGATGAATGTTAAATTAGAACATGAGGGGTTAAATTGTTAATGTCACAATGTATGGAACATGTAGTGGACTCCTTGCTTCACAGTTTCACAATTCCAGTGTATGAGAAAGTAAACTGCTTGTAGAAATGTTTAGGCTAGCACGCTAAGCCAGTTCTCATGGGAATGTTAATCTGTAATGCTGTGTACTGCTATGTGGTATCTAGTCCTCCGGAACATGCAGCAGTGTTCCGTGTGTATTTTGAGACACAGCTTTGTTATGTCTCTGAGTTGTTGTTCACACTTGTTTTCGTGTTCTCATGTCTCTGTACATGCTACATAATAACAGTCCCTGAAAGGTTTCACTGCACTTTTATCTTCACCTTCTCTCTGCTTTGTTAGAGATGGCTAGCTCTGCTGTCACCTAATCAGCTTGATTTATTATCCACAATAAACGCAGTTAAATTGCTAGCTGGCTTCTGAGTGTTTTTTGTTCCTTAACTCCCTTAGTGCAGGCAAGAATGCCTGAAGCGGGTTTCATTTTTCACAGTTTTTCTTTCCTATTTTGCAACATGGTAGCAGAAGATGGTTTCAATCCATCGACCTCTGGGTCCCGCTTCAAATTATGCCTGTTAAGAGAAGAACTGTTTTATGAGAAGTGTTTTTAAAAGGTTTTTGAGCTGTTTTTACAATGGCTCAAGTGATGCCTGGGGGCTTGCCCCTTGTCAAATTAAACGCAACTAATTATCTTGCGTGGTCGGCTCGCATGGAAAAATATTTGCAAGCCGAGGGGCTTTGGGATGCTTTTACAGCTCCCATTTCTCTCCAAGGTACTGCAGCTGAGGTAGCAGCAGCGACAAGACGTGCTATGTCAATTCTCTTCCTGGCTGTGGAAGATGACCAGCTCACGTATATTAGGGATCTTAACACTCCTCGAGAAGGCTGGGAGAAACTGAGAGACCTGTACTTAAGTCAAACAGCAGCTGCCAAGCATGCCTTGTCTTCTAGGCTCTACAATACGAAATTAGCCCCAGGCGTCCCAATGAGGCAGCATTTGGCAGAGTTTTCAGACCTGTTTTCATCACTCCGAGAGAGAGGCAAAGTTTTGCCTGAGAGTGACAAGATGTTTTGTATCCTGAATTCCCTTGATGCTTCCTGGGAACTTGTAGTGTCTTCGCTCCAGTCCATGCCAGAAAGAGATTTGACCATCTCCCTGGTTTCTGCCCGTCTTCTGAAAGAAGAGGAGGGCGAGCCAGAGGGCGTCTGAGAGTTGCTGTTGCCGCAGGGGGTGCTGTTTCTGAAGACTCTGAGGAGGCAGGTGATCCTGTTTGGCTTCTTGACAGTGGCTGTTCCCAGCATCTGGTCAACTCAGAAGATATATTTGACAATTTGGTTTCTGCCAGTGTTTCTACTGTGACATTAGCAGACGGTACAAAAGCTGAGGTTTGTGGTGAAGGTATAGCTTTTGTCCCTGCACTTGACATGGGTTTGAAAAATGTTTTGTTTGTGCCCTCTCTTGATTTCTTTCTGCTGTCTGTAGGGCAACTGACAGAGTCTGGGTTCAAGGTTGAGTTCTTTGGAAAGCAGGGTAAAATGCTCAAAGATGGGGTGGTGTGTGCTGTGGCTACATGAGAAGAGAGGCTGTTCTTTCTTGAGCTGCGCCACACTGTGTGTAATGTGTATGGGACTGTTGCACAGCACAATGAGTGCATTCATCTTCTCCATCGGCGTATGGGACATGCAAGCTTTCCTGTGTTAAGAAAGCTGGCTGGTTGTTGCAAAAGGTGTTCTTTAAACTCTTGTAGTGTTTTTCTTGACTGTGCAATTTGCAAGCAAGCCAAATCCAAGCAGCTTCCAGCACCAAGGGTCAGTTCCCGTGTGCCAACTGCCCCATTTCAGTTGGTACACTGTGATATCGTAGGTCCCTTAAGTAAACCCTCACTTGGGGGGCAGATATTTCACCGTCCTAGTAGATGATTATAGCAGGTACATTTTCTGCTATTTGTTGAAACAGAAGTCTGATGTGTGTCAAGTTCTCAAGAACTGGTGTTCCCTGGTTGAGAGGCAGTTTGGTTACTCTCTTCAGAAGTTGCAAACCGATAGGGGAGCAGAATTTCTATCGGAAAGCATGCAACAGTGGTTCAAAAAGAAAGGGATCATTCACAGGACAACTGCCAGCTATTCTCATCAAAATGTAGTGGCTGAGCACAATGCAGGGGTCCTTCAGACTCTAATGCACAGTCTGCTAATTGATGCAGATCTGCCTCTGAGTTTTTTGGGTTAAGCAGTCCTGACTGCCTGCTACATACACAACAGGCTTTGGAGTTCAGTAGTGAATGCAACTCCCTATGAGTGTTTGTTTGATAAACAACCTTCCATTGCACACATGAAGGTGTTTGGGAGTTTTGCTTGGGTGCACATCCCCAAGAGTTAAAGGAAAAAGGGGGAACCAAAAGCCCAGTATTTGTGTTTTGTTGGCTATGAGCCCAATTGCAAAGGGTATCGCTTTCATGCTGGTGGCAGTTCCTGTGTTATGTCTAGGAATACCTCTTTTGAGGAACACGCAAATTGGGCGTGTGTTCAGGCAGCTTCTGAAGTTCTTCTCCCTGTGACTGGTCTGCTGTCCTCTCAGCCAGGTCAGCCTTCAGCCTCCGCTCCCAGTTCCTCAAGAGTTAAAACAGAGGAGGAAGACACGCGGAGGGGGAGAGCTGTAAGTGATGTGTCAGAGCCTCGCACAGAGGAGAGAGAACGCAAATACTCAGTGAAAAGGTCTCACAGTGCTGAGGAAAGAGACGAGTCTTCACAGAGTCGTCCCATCCCCAGAAGGTCAAAAAGAAAAACAAAAGGCATTCCACCTAAACGTTTTTCCCCTGAGTCTCTAACAGTTCGTGTGTGTGCTGTAAACTGTGAACCTCAGTGTTTTACTGATGTTGAAAAAATGCCCGAGCAGCAGGCAGAGCCCTGGTGGGATGCTATGCAAAGTGAAATGGATTCCATTGTTCAGCACAATGTGTATTCTCTATGTGAATTGCCCAAGGGTGTGAAGCCAATTGACAGCAAATGGGTTTACAAGCTAAAGCCCACTGCTGATGGGCAGGTGAAACATAAAGCGTGTCTCGTCGCACGCGGGTTCCTACAAGACATTAGTGATCTGGATCAGATCTAATCCCCGACTATAAAAGCACAGTCTATCAGGTTGGTGTTTTCCATAGCAGCTCAAAGAAAAGCTGTCATCACACACTTTGATATCACTACTGCCTATCTTAATGCTGATTTGGAGGAAAATGTGTATATGCTCCAGCCAGATGGGTTTGTAGTTGAAGGTAGGGAAAACCAAGTCTGGCACTTAAGGAAATCTCTGTATGGACTTCGGCAATCAGTCCGGTGTTGGAATTTGTGTTTACACAGTGCCCTGCAAGGGTGTGGGTCCAACAAAGTATTGGAGATCCCTGTGTATATGTCCAGGGTAAAGGGGAGAGTTTGGAAATCCTCCTTGCATATGTGGATGATTTGTGTCTGATCAGTGCTACACAAAAACAAGCACACGTGTTTGAAAATGAACTGGGCAAAAAGTTTCAGGTCAAAAACCTGGGGCCAGTTCAAAGCTTTCTTGGAATTGAAGTACAAAAGGTTAAAAGTGGTTTTCTGCTGTGTGAAGTTGTTGGAAAAGTGTAACATGTCTGACTGCAAGGCTGTAAAAACGCCTATGATACCTGGGTTTGTGAAAAGTATTGGTGATGAATTGTTTCCAAACATACACCTGTATCAATCTGTCATTGGAAGTCTCTTGTACTTAGCTGGTACCTGCTGGCCTGACATTGCTCTGAGTGTCAACATTTTGGGCAGAGCATGTGCTAAGCCTACCCAATATCATTGGCAGGGTGTGAAAAGAGTACTAAGGTACCTAAAAGGTTCCTTGGATTACTGTCTGTGCATTTTTCCCGAACAAGTACCTGAACTTGTCTGTTTCTCTGATAGTGATTTTGCAGAGGATGTCTCAGATTGCAAAAGCACATCTGGTTATGTTGTCAAATACAGTGGTGTGGTAATTGACTGGAAAACCAAAAAACAGTCTTGTCTTGCTTTGTCTACAGCAGAGGCAGAATTTGTGAGTCTGTCTGCACTCTGTACTGAGTTAGTGTGGTTCATACAGTTACTACAAGATCTGTATGTGTCTGTTCCAATGCCAGTGCAAACTTTTTGTGATTCTCAAGCCTGTATTCAAATGGCAGTGTCTGACAGGGTTTCTTCTCGTTCGAAACACATTAACATCAAGTTTTATAACGTGAAGCAGTACTTACGAGAAGGGAAAGTGTCTTTTACTTATGTGTCATCAGGGGAGAACCTGGCTGATGTGTTTACTAAGCCGCTGTCTGCTGATGCATTTGGTCAGCTCGTTAACAAGCTGGGGTTAATGGTGTCTCCAGTCTTTGGTGGCTGAAACCGTTTCACAAGGAGTAGGGGAGTGTCACAATGTATGGAACATGTAGTGGACTCCTTGCTTCAGGAGCGGGCAATCACGCTTAAGATGAGAAGCAGACCCACAGCGAAAGCATATCTTCACGGCATGGGCTCTCACCAGCCCCTCCTGTCTTTATTCAGCAGCCGGAGAACTTTTCTTCCCGGAACAGGCCTCTGCAGCTGGAGCCGTCTGAGTGGGAGGCACTGCATTCCTCGTGCACTTTTCCTCTTCTCACAACTTAATTTAGGGAAGTAATAATAGTTTCTCATAATAGAGTACCAATTCTTTATTAAAGTTTTTATTGATGTTCTGTAGAAAATATATATATATGGTTGTACAAGACTGGAGTTAGCTACTAATAGGTATATGCTATAGAAGGGACAGTGAAGAATAATTGTGATGGATGAGAGAGGCACAGATTAATTGTATATTTTAATACCTGCTGAAGAAGAGATCTGAAACATATTTTTCTTTTTCTCTCTTTTTTCTCTTCTGAGCTATCTTTTTTTTTTCCTTCTTTTCTGTCTTTTTTATTCTTTATTCTATGTTTGCTGTTTTGCTTATTTTTTATTGTATAACAAAATCTTAATAAAAGTTATAATACAAAAAAAAAATGTAAGTGTAGTTCAGGGCAGTTAATAATGAAACTTCCCAAAGACACTGGGATCAAATCAAGGGAACTCACACAGGGTTTAAGTTCAAGAATCTTCTTTGTGGTAATTTAATATCTGAAAATGCAGAATGTTATGCTATAACCTAAACTGTAAACAATCTGTTGTTATGAGATATTAATCAAAGACCACTTTCAAGTTTGCTATTACTTGCAAGGAATATGAAGGGAATTCTGGTCCTAGATAATTTGTTCATTAGAACATCCTGGGTCTTCCAGAACAGCGTGAGCAAGCCGTTCTTCTGCTTTTTCATCTTAACTTATCCTCCATACAATAAACAACATCACCAGGTACAATTTTTAATTTAAAGACATGCTGCTTCACAGAGTGATTTTGAAAAGAGAAGAGGTCCATGGTAATATGTATATATACACACACACACACACACACAAGGCAAAATTCAACACAATTATTAAATGGTCTGTCTGTGATCATTTAGAAGATGATAAATTTGGAAATGAACATGGACATGTAAGAAATAGGTTGTGCTAGGCCACCATTATTTCCCTTTTTGATAGCTTTAGATGCATTTAGTGGATCATGGAAACACTTTGGATGTGGTATATGCATTTGACATGGTTACTCATAATATCCTCGTTAACAAGATGGTAAAAGGTACAGTGGGTTACATTATAGTTAGGTGGATCAACAACTGGTTGAACAACCATACAACATATCAGCTAATTAATGCCTCAGCTTCTTCCTGGACTGAGTTTAGCATGGTTCAGGATTCTGTTCTTCTAGGCCTTGGGTTGTGCAACATCATCATTATTATTCAAAAACATTAATAAAAGTATAAGTAAAAGATCTAAAAAGCAATTAAGCAAGTTAGAACATTAGACAATAAAAATATTAAAATTTATTAGATGAATACATACAAACCTTAAAAACAGCACCATGCAGCATTTAAAGCTCAATCCTAGCCATTGTTTAGAAAAACTTGACGGCATAAAAATGTTTTGACTTGCTGATGGAAGGAATCAAGGACAGAGCCATCAAAAAGGCCCTGTCCCTTGGTCCCGCCAAATGATCCTGAGAAGGTGGTCGTACAGATAGAAGGGCCTCTCCAGAAGATCTTGATCCTGCCTTATGGCATTTGTGGATTGTGCAGATGGATTGCTTACTGAATGTGTAGATAAACTGGAAGGGACAGTCAAGAGTACAGAAAACAGGACTGAAGCCCAAAAGGACAGAACACTGCGCTGAAACTAACAAGATTAAATTGAATAGAGATAATTGTTAAGGTATTCACTGATGTACAAAAAATATTAAGGATGCGGTATAAGATATGGAAGACCTGACTTGGCAACACTACATGTGAAAAGGACCTAGGTATCTTCGTGAGTCATATGCTGAATATCAGACAGTTAATAGTAGTATCATATGTTGTTGTTGTGTGCCTTCAAGATGTTTCTGAGTCATGGTGACCCTAAAGCAAACCTATCACAGGGTTTTCTGGGACTGAGAGTATGTAGTGTATTCAAAATCACCCGGTGGGTTTCCATGGCTGAGTGGGGAATCAAACCCTGGTCTCCAGATTTGTAGTCCAATGCTCAAAGCACTACTTCATGCTGGCTTTCAATATCATACGTAGGACACAGGAAATATCATTTCCACTCTGCTCTGCACAGGTCGTATTTGGATTACTGTGTCTCATTCTATGTGTCACACAGTTAGCTTAAGAAGGACATTGGTATTTTAAAATGTACTCAAAAAAGAGTGATTAGAATGGTGGGTTGGCTGGAAAACCAGTCCTATGAAGAAAACTGGTTGAAAGACCTATGTTTACCCCTAGAACAAGATTAAGGAGAGACATGATAGTACTCTTCAAATATCTCAAAAACTGCCATCAGGAAGATGAAAGAGAGTTACTCACTCTTGAATAAGAGAGCAGTATTACAACTTATATATGGAAATTCCTAGGAAATAGATATCGACTGAATGTCAGTGAAAACTTCATAACTTTGAGAGCTGTTTGGCAGTGGAACATGCTGTGTCAGTAGTGATGAGGTTCTTCATTGGAAATAGTTAAACCGGCTGGACAGCTTTCTCTCAGAGATGACATAGCTACATCATTGACTGAGCAACAGTTTGGACAGATGACTACCACAATCATTTCCAACCAGAGATGTAAATCTTCACATCCTTTGTTCTTTCTAGTCAAGAACAACAACATTTCCCAAATCTTCTCCCCACTGAGAGATCTCACTAAGGAAGTCTTCGCACATCTTTTAATGGTTTTTCACATTTCAGAATGGTTTTGTTTCTTTGTTTAATGAATCTAGCTTTTTGCACAAAAAAAAAAAAAAAAAAAGTGGAGGGACTCTACTGCAAAACTAAAATAAAGCTCTTTTTTATAGGTCTACTGCTGAAAACACTTGACGGAGCTGAAAAACCTTGCGGCAGTTGGAATTTGTTCCCCTTCTTTCAGCTCTATGATTCTGTAACTTAAGACCTGAGTGTGGGTGGGGAGAATAATATTCCATAACTTACTGACATTTGCAATGGGATACAGGATTTTTTTTTTTTTCAGTTTCTGGCCAGTGTTGACCTTCAGTTGCTAGTTTGACAAATAGCAATTTTCCCATCCCCTACTTTAAGAAATAATCCTGAAGGATCCAATAAAAAGGCAGAAAAAATTAGCCAGGATACATATTTGATTTATCATGAAAATTACTACTTTGTGAGTGGTGTGTAAAATCAGAAGTGACCATCCAGAATCAGACATCTATGATCTCTTCGAGTACAAGGATGGTGCCCTTAGTGAGACAATGATCAAAACAAGGTGCTGTGGAAAATTTTAAAAAAATAAAGGATAGACAGGTATTTGCTGCATGAAGTCTGAAAAAGATGCAGCTGCCATGCTTTAAAAAGTTAGCATATCCATAATACAGCACAAAAAGCAGAATACCTTGGAATTAAAGACACTAGAAAGAACAAACATTTTGTTTTGTGTGTGTTTTTGTAGCTTTGCTTGCTTCGGAATTGCATTCCATTTGGTCACAACACATGTGGTTTTTATATTCTTTATGGGAAGAACCCATGGTTTCATGACCCTTTTGGTGAATGGCGCATGAAATTATGTTTGTCATTTTCTTGGAAGTTACTTCACACAAAGTAATTTAATTTTTGAGAGTATGGAGCAGACTAGGGATTTGAACTATCTATGAACCTTTTCTCACTTACCCATTGTGGATGAATCTTAGAGTATAATTTTTGGGTGACAATGAAATAACCCATCTGTTTGGTTTTACAAGCACCTTTTTAACAGAATGGATCTCCAGAGTTAAGCACCTCTCAACAGGAGAGAAAGGTTGAGCTGAATCTACATGGTGCCAGAGCTCAGTGGAAAGATACCTGTTTTGCATGCAAACGATCCCAAGTTCTGTTCTTCTCCCCTCCACCTTAAAAAGGTAATTTGCAATTGCTGCAGTTGCCAAGGTCCAGTGTCAGTCAGTAAATACTATTATTCTTTTTCCATATTCATTCATATTTCACATACAGATTCATGGGGAATGTCCATAGCCCAATACAGAGTTCATGTTTTGAATACAAAGGTCTCAGGTCCAATTCCTGACATCTCAAGTTAGGTCTTAAAAAGTCTCTCTTCTGCCTGAAACTCAAGAAAGAGACTAGTAAACAACATAGGCAATGCCACACAAAATGGTCCAATGAGCTGGCAGCTTCCTGTGAGCATATCTCTCAACATAAGGAGGCTCCAGCAGATATACAAAGCAACAACATTCATGCATCAGGTTGCACATTCTCTTCGTCAAAAAAGATAGGAGTGCATTTCTACACAATTCATCAGGGCATCACTGTCACTCTAACACATGCTCTTATCAGATATTCTAAAACTGAGTTCATTAAAGTTATAAGGAGGATTGCGCACTTGCTTCACCAACTCCATTTCAATTTCTGTTGCCTTCTACATGTGGAAGGCAACTTGCTGAATCCTCTATTCAAGGAAATTCTATGCATTTTGAAATCTAGATTTTCCTCCATTCCAAATCTTCAGCAGAACCTCAACAAAGAAAGGAGGCTTTCCTCTACAAAAGTCAACCTCCACAATTGAACAATTGAAACAGAGAAGAATAAGGACATGTGGGCCTTAGTACATGCAGGGATTGGTTCTAGGACCCCAGATGGATAGCAAAAAATGCAGATGCTGGAGTCCCTGTTAATAAAATAGTGTAGGGCAGCAATCGGAGATAGTAGCAAGCTCCAGCCACCAGGCATGCATTCTTCAGGCTGCCCTGCCTCTAGGGATTATGCCAGCCACTCACTTCTGCCTTTGAGCTGGCAGCAGCAGTGCTTCTGCTTGTCCATCGGCAAAGCAGAAAAGAGTATTTGGCAGTATCCCTAATGACAGGGGTTGCTTCCACCTCCGCTGCTACCCTGAGACATTTTATTAATAAGAGACTTATAAGTAAAGTATTATACAAGAGAGATCTACTGTATACTACTGTATTTGTTTAAATACTGTAGTGTGAATCCCCTCACTCCTTCCTCCTCTTCTCTCTGATAGGAAAGACCAGCAGTAGCCACAGCAGCCACCCCCATCACCACACACTTGAAACTTCAAACTGTGCAAACATGAAACTGCAGCAAGGTACAAGGCTACAGAGAGATACGGGGATCTGTGTAATGGCAGGAAGCTTGGATTGATTCCAAGTGCTATGTGTCTCTCTGCAGCTTCATGTCTTTCTGCAGCTTCTTCATCCTTGCAAATCTATTGTGTAATGTATGGTGCATTGTGTGGGATATGATATTATACATTAGTTTGAATCTGTGGTCAGTTGAATCCGTGAATCTTAAACCTGCAGATACAGCAAGCCCACTGCATGCATATTTCTAAGAGAAATTTGTATTGCAGCAACCTCAGAAAGTGTGAAATGGATAGTTTCAGCAAGAACTTGAAACCTACCAAAATTCTTTCCCATCCCTACATGCCGGATAAGACGATGACTGCTTTGTTTAGATCTCAGCCCAAGTCTTACAGTCTAAAATTCAGCACAGGAAACAAGAGGGGAAGAAACAAAGTTATAGTCTACAATTTAATAGAGGAAGCACAGAGGCAGGTTTAAAATGGGAGGAATAATCTTTTTTTTTTTCCCATTGCATGTATTTGGGAGTAATAAGTATTTCATAACGAAAAAGTTATTTCCAAGGAGGGAGTTCGAGTAACAGCAGTGGTATAAAACAGGTGTCCAGGGAGAAAATTCCAAGTTAAATAAAATTATTTTATTGCATATTTCTATATATGTGAGGGGTGGATCAAGTTCACTGAACTGTTCTTAAGGGCTCACAGCCTTACAAAGAAATATATTGAGTATTGCAGGAAATGTGCAGCTTGTATAACTACTACAGATACCTGTTTTGTTCCATTGACAGTTCTACATGTGCCTTTACTGCCCTCTGCTGTTAGACTCATACAGTTTTATAATTAGTTTGTGCAATTAAAGGGCAGGGTTTCACAATCATTTTGTTGATCTCTGCTGACTTGTGGTGATGAACTAGTACAATTTGCCGGTTTCCTCTCTCCTTTTTAGCACACAGGTGGTGCTGTCAAATGAGTCAAACACTAGGCTTGTACCACTGTAGTTCAGGTTGAAGAATCATTTGACATTTTCTTGCATTTCTGTTTATTTGCCAGTATATATAAAAGCTAATTGAGTTAGGCAAAGGATTGATATAAAAAGTCTTAGTATAATCTCTGCAGCGTTCACTTAAAGTAGCAAAATATAACAGCTTAACAAATTTTCAAGACGAGGAAAAGGTAAAAGCACTGTTGGCATTACTGTATTACAGCAGTGCCTCAGGTCCCCAGAGAAAAGATCTTGCTTAAATTTACAAAAGACAATCCAAGAAACACACTGAGGTTTTTAAATTATCCATTGTCAAACCATCATCCTGATGATTCTTTCAGGAAAAAAATAGGAAGCCACTTTGTACCAGGTCAGATTGTTTAGAAAACAAAGATAATTCTGACTGGCAGAGGCTGCTTCCACCCAATTCAGTGCGATTTGAAACAATTGGGGTGTTGGCACAACAGAAGATAGGAGAAGGCCAGGAGAAGAAGAGTTGGAGGACACGGCTTACAAAATCAGATTGAGTTGGATGGCTGTTAAATTCTGGATGAAGTGAGTGCGTGTGAAGGTGTCAAAAGAAGGCACGAGGTAGGGCTATTGGAAGAAGAGAATTTTTCTGCACTTAGGCAGAAAAAATGGAATGCACAAATATAGGATGGGGGACGTGTGTTTGGATAGCAGTACGTGTAAAAGGGATCTAGAAGTCTTGGTAGATCACAAGCTGAACATGAGTCAGCAGTGGGATGCGGCAGCCAAGAAAGCCAACACGATTCTTGGTTGCGTCAATAGGAGCATGGTGTCTAGAGCGAGGGAGGTAATGGTACCACTCTATTCGGCATTGGTTACACCTCATTTGGAATACTGTGTCCAATTCTGGGCACCTCAATTCAAGAAGGATATCGACAAGCTGGAATGTGTCCAGAGGAGGGTGACCAAAATGGTGAAGGATCTGGAAGCCATGCCCTATGAAGAACGGCTTAGGGAGCTGGATATGTTTAGTCTGCAGAAGAGAAGGTTAAGAGGGGACATGATAGCCATGTTTAAATATTTGAAGGGATGTCATGTTGAGGAGGGAGTGGGCTTGTTCTCTGCCACTCCAGAGACTAGGACAAGGAGCAATGGATTCAAGCTGCAGAAAAGGAAATTCCACTTGAACCTCAGGAAGAACTTCCTGACGGTCAGACCTGTCTGGCAGTGAAATATGCTGCCTCGGAGTGTGGTGGAGTCTCCTTCTTTGGAGGTTTTTAAGCAGAGGCTGGATGGCCATCTGTTGGAAATGCTTTGATGGGTGTTCCTGCATAGTAGGGGGTTGGACACAATGGCCCCTGGGGTCTCTTCCAACTCTAAAATTCTATGATTCTATGATAAGCATGGGAGATGCGGGGGGAGAAGGAGGAGAAAATCAGATTGAGTTGGGTGGCTGTTAAATTCTGGATGAGATGTATGAGGGTAAAGGTGTCAAAAGAAGGTATGAGGTGGGGCTATTGGAATGATGGGAGATGGAGGGAGGTCCAGGAAGAGAAGAAGGTTTAGAGCATGACCAGTGACAGCTGCTGCCACTTATAAAATCAGTAGTCCTAGGAGGCAGTTGGACTTTTAAAATCTTATTGCATTTTTCCCACTTTTACAAGGATCTTGTACCCCTAATCTTTGTGAGAGTGAAGGGCCAACTGTGTAAGATAACTTCTGAAGTTCTACACTGTACCCTTGTAATTATCCTAATAGCCTCTTTCTCATAATTTATTACAAGCACTTGTCATTGGAATGTCATAAACATCTATTCTTGTAGAACTATTTTTTCTTCTAAAGGAGGAAGAAGGTGCTAATTTTCTCCCTTGTAGTTTCTGCTTACTCCTGAGATTTTTTTTTTTTAACATCTGTTTTGCAGCTCCTATCCTCTGCTTCTGGATCTGTTTTATTCTCACACTATAGGTGAGTCTCCATTTGCATTCCCACAATTTACAATATTTCAAACATGTTTCTCCAGAATTTAAATTTATTTCACTGAAATCTGACCCACAAAGCACAGAGGGAGAAAGAAATTAGTGTTTTTAGAAGGAAGTGGTTTCCTTTGCCTGGTTAGAAGAGAAAGCACAAGAGGGAGAAAGAAATTAGAGTCCTGCCACCACTTGGAGGAAGGGGTTTTCTTTGCTGCTTAAAGGGTGGTGCCAGGCAGAGGAGGAAACTGGAATCTTGGTTTTGCTGGAGCTGAAAGCAATTTTCTTCTCTTGCTTAGGTGGGGCATCAGCAACTGCAGTTTTGTCATCTGGACTGTAGGGGTTTCTCTAGTTTGGAAAAAGTAAGCTCTGTCTTTTTATGCTTCAAACCTCTTTAAAACTCAGGGTGCCTTGAATAAAATCACTAATTTTGTGGCTACTTCAGCTCCAGTAGCATGCATTCCTCTAGTCTTCAATGGTATTAGCTACACACATTTATATAATTATCGGTTTACACTATGAGACCAGGAATGAAATACTGAGATAAATCAAGACTCAACTGTGTTTATATCCCACAGTCACACATTCTATCCTCTCTTTCCTCCTTCCCCTCTCAAATTCCATCCTGGAAGTCTTCACATGCACGCTTTCAAGAAAGCATAGGTATAACAGAATTCCTGACAACCTAAGCACTCATGTCCTCATCTTTTGCACGCTGCCACTTCCCATTCCTTCCTCTGTATCACTACCACTTCTGCTATCACCATTGCCACTGCTCTAAACCAGCCCAATCACTCTTCATTTGGACCGCAAGAACAGGCAGCAAATAGGAGAATCTCAATGATCTGAGATCTCAAACAATAATAAAAGACTGTTGAAATGGGTCAGGGTGTTGAGGAAATGGCACTGAATCACTTTAAGTTAAATCTGTCATTCAGGTTCCAGTAATTTCTAATCTGAACCATGGTGATTTCAACCTAAATAAATTTGATCCCCCATTTCCCCTCAAAATAACTTAATCAGTTGTTAGTTTTCACCTCTCCAGCTACCTGAGTTTTGCTATTATGAATTCTACTCCTTGACGAGGGGATTTGATTGCAGCAAAATCCAGATTTTAAAAAAGAGTTCTGCGCAAAGGAAGAAAGAAAAGAGGGCAAGAGCACAACAATAGAGGCAGTTGCACATATAGCTCATGCTAGAGGAAAAGGTCTGAGGCTTCTCCTGCCCATTACAGAAATCCCAATCCTCCAATTAGTCCCATCAGTACTTCCTTGAAGAAAGATTTCAGCTGCAGAGCAGCCAGCCATGGAAAATGGGAAAGGGGGGGGGAATCATTCACCAATACAAGCCCTATTCCTTCATTTTAATGGAAGTTTCAATAGCCACTTGAAGGCAGCCCAAACTTAATACAGGTCAGAGAAACACAAAAATAAATACAAGACTCAGAGGTCATTGCAGTGCTTCTCCCCACCAATTAATCCACATCTCAAAGAACAGGTTCAGACATTAAAAAATAAATAAATTCAGGTTTGAAAGACCACTGGAAGGCTTCCCAAAATTAATGAAAGTCTCAAAGGCCAAATCCAAATTAAAAAAAAAAAAAGGATATAAAGACCACCCAAAAAGGATCACAGGAGGCCTCACAATGACTACACAAAGCCTCAAAATGAATAGAGGAACCAAAGCACAGCAATGAAAAAGCCACAAGCAATAGCCACAAGTTGACTTTTCAAACAAAAGGACAGATTTCTTAAAAGCAGAGGGGGAAAGAAACCGCCATGATAACCACAACATAAAAAAAAAAAATCCCTGACAAGCCACAGCATTTTTTAAATAGTAGCGAAAAAAAAGGAAAAGGGGGAGTGGAAAGGAGAATCAAAATAAGGAGAGAGATGACCTATCAGAATCAAAGATCCAAGCCTAGAGAAACATGGTAATCGTCTGCTACTGACTGTCCCCCAACCACATTCGGTTTTAATTTTTTAACATTCACACATGCTTTGTCATGACTCCAAAACAGCTGGTGATGATTAAAATAAGCAACTGTGCTCCAATGGCCTTTCCACACTACATTTCTGCACTACAGTGTTATAGTGCTATTATTCCATTTTCAACATCCTATGGAATCCAGGGGTCTGCAGTTGAGAGAAGGCCATTTAGAATTCTCAGTCAGAGAGCTCTTGGTCTCAGTCAACTACAGACCCCGGAATTCCACAGGATGTTGAAAGTAGAATAATAGCTCTGTAACAGTATAGTGCAGAAAGGACCCAAGTCGCAGTACTCCACCAGAAAACGGCGGCCAGACGGATCTGTTCTGGGCATGCTCAGGAAGGTGAAAAATTGAGGAGACTGTGGGCAGGAACTTTTATCCATATGCCCTTTTCTCTTCCTTTCCTTTGGAGAGATAATTAAACCCCTCCTCCCACAGTGGGGATTCTGCTCATATGTAGTTCCTGGGGTTTTAGCAAGATCTCTTTGGTACCTATTACTAGTAATAAACTATGGAGAGGTGAAAGAGAGCATGTGAAGGATTTTTTTCTCCTTTGCACATGCTCATATGGCTGACAGGCATGACAATTCTGTCAGGTCAGAGTGGGGACTCTGATTTTTTTTTCTTTTATGTAACATCATAAGGGACCCAAGTGTTGAGAGATCCCAGTTCACTCAGAGGGACAGATTGCTGCAGGTGTGACTGAGCCATAATGTTAGCCCCACTTCAGAGCTGGGATGTTAACAAGCTTATTTACCTTGTTATGAAGGGAATCTAAGGGCCCACAAAGTTTAAGCATGAGTCACAATGGGCTCACTACCAGCCAGACTTCCCCTTCCCAAGCAAGCTGCAGACTTAATTGTGGGTAAGGAGGATAAATCAGCAGCAAAGAAAACTATGGGTCCTTTCATACTGTACAGTTATAGCACTATAATTCCACTTTAATTGCCATGGCAACATCCTGTTGTTACCCCAAAACGTAGGTGCCACAAGGGCCACCCTGTGATGCCAGTGCCTCCTTGCAAAAGTGGGGAAGAGGAGGCTTGCGAAAGGGGGACAATTTAGCGAGATCTTTCCTACCAGCATTTACGGGCACATGCAGGAAAAGAACCAGCCAAAGATTAAAAGTAAGTTAAAAATGTGTTTTTACTGGGGGGAATTTGCTTATGCATGCACACAAGATACACACAATCACACGTTCATGCAGGAGCTATCTGAAAAAGAAAGGGAAGAAAAATTATAGAGAGGCTGAGGGGTTTGGGGGATTTATCATTACTAGCCCAGATGAGTAGTGAAGAGCAGAAATGTATTTTGGCTTAGATAGGATCTAAGGACAGTTCTCATTCAGGAGCCAGATGGACAGAGTGATGGACAGACCTTCGAGAGACTGCTCTGGGCATTCTGAAATCAGGGGTATTTGTACCCTGAAAATAGCCTGTGGCAATGAAGTTTCCAAATGCAAGACAAAAGGAACCTGTTGTGGACAATGGGTCTTTCGCCTGTTGATGGGCTTAGTGCTTGATTGACAAAAACATTATGGATGTTGTAATAGCTGTCTATTGTGTCTATTGTGGGTGCTCTGAAGGAAGAGGAAAGAATCCAGGTGTACAAGGGATGGATATCTGTCAATTAGTGTCCTGGTGGGCTCCTCAGGGTTGGATTCCCTGGAAAATTCCATCTTCTATTTAAGCCTATTATCCACAGGAATGGTGTGTATTTGCCTGACAAATGACTCAGTCTTACCTGGAGGAAGTTTCAAGTTGACTATCCTTCTCACATTTACAGTCAAATTCTTTCCTTCACTCGGTTTGACTCCTCTGTCACCTCTCAGGCTTGAATTTGATATCAAGGCCAATAAAATGTGTTGCCAATTACATATGATGCCAATTAGATATGGTGCCCATCCAAACCATACTAATATCAGGGACCCCCAAAGCAGGGCCTTACACTGTGGAATCCTGGGATTTTTCATGTGGTGAGGCACTAGTGATCTCTGGCAGAGAATTCTCAAAACAACTCCCAAAAGTGCTAATCCCGAGATTTGATCTGGTGGAACCATGGCAGTGGAATCATAGTGCCATAACTGTGATGTGAAATAGCCCATGGTTGATGATAGTGATCCTATCGGTGCTGGAACATATGGCAATGGTAGCTTCCAATGCCAACCAGTTTATTCCAGTAAACCAGGAGCCATTTGAAATATAATTCTCATTCATCTCAGAAACAGCTAACTGATGTTCCTGAGAAAACTCATAAGACTCAAACATTGCCAGGCCATTTCCCCCTCTGCCAGACCCCACTCGACAAGAGAAAGTTTGTTTGGAAAACGTAAAATTGATTAATTAAAATAAAATAAAATAAAATAAAAATACATCTCACAGGCAAGACTAGCAAAATGTCCCTCCAGGTGTTCTGAACTTTTTTTTTGAAAACTCTGACAGAACAACTGAGTTGGGATAGAGGGAAAATGATGTGGTAGCAGATGAATCTCGACTGCTTGAATCTGCAAGGTTTGCACTGGAAGAAAAGAAAAGGGACATAGTTTTATCATCTTTTGTCTCTTCTACACATTTTTAAACTATGCTATATAATTTTCATCCCATTTGGAGTGGATATCAAGATCAATGTAAGAAAGCACTGGAAATTACTACTGAACCTCTTCACCACATTTCAGATATAGGAGAGTCTCTGTTGGAGCAGAAATGCAAGCTAGACTATGCTACTGTGAGATGTATTTATAGAGTTGATGGAGCATAACTGAAGAGCTCACCAGTGGTTCCTCATCATCCTGAGGAGAAGTGACAAGTGAGGTCCCCCAGGGTTCTGTCCTGGGGTTGGTGTTGTTCAACATCTTTTATTTGAATGAATGAAAAGAGAAGGAATTTTGCTCATCAAATATGCAGATGACAAAAAACTGGAAGTGATAGCTCATCCTGGTATACCTCAGCTTCAAAGTAGAGCCATTTCCACACTAGACTGTTATAGCGCTATTATTCCACTTTCAACATCCTATGGAATCCTGGGGTTTGCAGTTTTGAGAGGGACCAGAAGTAAAGGTATTACTTCTTTAACAAAAAATTTGGTACCAATTTTTTTTAAAAAAAAAGTGCAGATTTCTTAAACTAATGAAAAAGAAGAGCAGCTCAGCATGTTTCAACTGACTTTATTCAGAACTAGCAATATGCACATGGAAATCAAATAATCAGTTCAAGTCAGCCTTGCGTATGTAAACAAAAAGTATTTTTGAACTCTCTAGAAACCAGATTCTTCCACACAGATGTAAACATACCATTTTGGAGATAAAAAGGACTTAGAAGCTTTGGAAGCTAGCACTTCCTACACCCTACTGTATTTATTGCACTGTTGTATTGCAGGTGAAGCTGGTCACCGCTTCCTGTCTTTTCCTCAGAGCACTGCCAACTGATCTCATAAATTTGGTCATCTGATTGGCCAATAATGCAAAACAGTCTTTTTGAAATAGGGAATAGAGTAAGATGTAAAATGGATAGCCAGAGGTGTATTTCTCCAAGCCCTCTCCATGAATTTTCTACACTGATTGATGAATGGTAAGAAGAGGGGAGGAGGAACAAGTACCTTGCTTTCCACAGAGGGATGAAGTCACTGGTTTTAGTGAGGAGGTAGAGTTTAGCATGCAGTACATTTCTCATATTTCTTAGTCTTTTGAAGGCGCATTTGCCAAGATTTTTAAACGTATGGAACTATATGTCAAATCCGTTGTAAAGCTCATGCCATTATTCTCCCATTTTTCACCTAAGCATGTAAGTCTCATATATCTTCAACTCATACAGGGCAGTGCACATTTCTTCTGCCTTTTCTCCAGAGTCTTTATGTCAATTAGATTCCAGAAGCAGCATGATTTACAGAAACACTTCATCAAAATAATCACCCCAGAAGTCTGAGAAAATGGCAAGCCATTATCAAGCATGGGATACCCATCAAAAGATGCAAACATCCACTTCTTCCAAGGCTACCTACTACCAGGGGGAAAGATCCATTGTAAATTTACATCAGTGCCCAGTCTTTGGTTCCTATCATTTTATTCATCTCAGAAATAAAACCAAGGATGTGGTTCTTTTAGAACATACTAAATGTCACTGGCTTGTCTTGGGGCATCAATTTTGTCAGTTCTTGGTTACATTGCTTTGTTTGAATTATCTCCACTATTGTGTTAGGAGATTTGTACCTTTCTAAGAAATGTATTACCTGTCACCAAGAGGCAGATACAAAAAGGTTGGTAAAGAAGTTTTCAGGGTGTAGATTTGTGCAGTGAAATTTACAAAATGTGCACTGACTTTTTGAGACAGGGTATTTCAAGCCAAATGATAAGTGGATCCAATGTTTCAGGACTTAAGTCTGAAGTGTTGTTCCACCACATCCTGTGCAATGATTTTCTCAGTGTCTTTCTTTTTTAAAATTTATTTATTGAACAAAATTAAAATTTAATAACACATTGAAGATGACAGCTCATAGGCAATTCATATGAGCAGTTAGCACAATTACATGGAGAGACGAAATTATTAATGTATGCCAATATATGTTTCCCCCACATTTTGCTGACATTTTTTGACATTACACTGTTTGAATGCTTACAAATTACAGACAAGTTCCATTTCTATTCCTTTTGTAGGCAGGAGTTTGGATCCCATGTGCATGTGCAAGTGGCCCCACGCAACTGGCTGCAGACAAGAATTGATAAAAGAGTGAACCTCTTTTCAAATTAATGGAACTTGTCTATAATTTGCAAGCATTCAAACAGTGGACTTTTGTCAGTTTCTTCTTACCTACAGAGGATTACTTCAGACTGTTTATATGCACACGTGCATGTGCACTACTTGCAAAGCAAGTTGAGAAGCGGGAAAGTGCCAAGCCAATTGAGAAATTTTGTAAGCAGCATGTGCACATGCATGCACATGGTCTCAAGCAAGCTTCCGTAATTCCTTCATGTTCCCTAGATGGGTTGTACTTTTTGACCAATTCTACTTTCTAACAGTGTTCTGGTTCCTAACTCACCAGATAAGCGGAAGAAGCCTGTATTACATCTGTGTTGCTCTAGGAACAAACACTGAAAACTTCTAAATGGACAATTTAAGTTATTTTGTTAACTGGTCACTCCCAAATTTTTTGCCATGTAATGAGATGTTCCAATGGCCACCATTATGATTCGAATAGTCAATTTTCTGAGAAATTGTGTTCTGTTGGTTCCCCCCTAACATATTTAAGTTCATGGTTATTTTTTCATTCAATGCAGGCTCTAAACGTACCTGTAATTGGATATGAATATCCAGTTTTCCTGTCCGTTTACATTTTTGTGTGACTTGTTTGTATGCTAAAAACAAAAACTGTGCATTGCTATCTATAAATAAAAAAATGCAAGCAACTTGGGGTGTTGGAAAGTGAGGTCCAATAGCTTCAAGACAACATGAACACTGTAGTTTAATCACTTTTGTTTGCTTACAAATTGGTATTTAGCCATAATATTGAGCTGCAGTCCCATTCCAGTCTGCAAATTTCAGACTAAATTTCTCATCCCAGCTGGATTTCCCTCTTTTTTCTCCCTTCATTTCTGCTTCATCTCTTTTTGAGTGATTCCAGACAAGCTTTTTCTTTTTACCAAAGCCATGCCTCATTCTGTGATTTCCAGATGACTTCATTTTCCATTTGTAACCCATCTCTGTTTTCTTTCTGCTTCTTCTGCTTCTTCTTTCTTGTTTTTTTTTCAAATGACACAAAAAAACCATTGAGAAGAAAAGGTCCAAATAATTGCACTGCTTACTTATGTATGTATTCATATCCTACCTTCCTTCACAAAATTGGGAGCCAGTGACTTTTTATAGAATATATCAGTTGACCTATTTACCTAGATTTACCTAGTTACATCATAGTGAATCGATTTATAATCACATAAAGGTGAAGTGCAATGCTGCACAATATTCATATTCTCAGGAAAGACGCAGAAACACAGCCACATATCTGGGATCATTGCACAGATTAAGACAGCAGCATGGCCTTTGTTCAATGGTCCCAATGCACATGTCCTAATGTACAATATGTTCTGATGCACAATGGGACACGTTGCACATACAGACGTGGGGCATCTTGCACAGTAGGCCACTGTGCATCATCACTATTCAATCACTTCTTTGCCTATCATGTCTGCAGCATAACTCCATCCATCATTCTAAAGCTGTACAGCATAGTCTCTGATGCAGGATCTTGGCTAATATGTTATCTGAAATGTTTGTATTTAAATTATAGATTAAATATCATAGATTTTTAAAAACTGAATCAGTGTTTCTTGCCAATCCTTGGTTCAGATCCTGCTGAGAACCAATAGTGTAAGATTTTGAAGGAAACCAATGTGGCAACACAGGGGAAGGAGAGACAGTGCTTGCAAGTCCTGGAAGTCCTGGAAACCTCCTTACACAAGCTGGAAAATATCCGATTGCTTGAACAGTATCTGGTTATAAAATGTAAAGTCCCAACAGGATTTCTGCTCTAGTCTGCAGCTGGAAACCTATATTACATGTGTACATTTTTGACCAGCTTCCAAATGGAGCAGTTAAGCTGTTGCGGGGGGAACCAGTAATTCTTTTGATACCTTAAAGACTAATCAATTTATTGCAGCATGGACTTTGGTGGTCCTTAGCCCACCTCTTCAGTTGCAAGTTTTATTCACAATTTCAGGTATATGTGTGAGTGTGTGAGTGTGCACATGCAAGCATATATTGCATGTTTGGTGTGGGAATGGTGTAGTCAGAGTGAAATTAAGTACTAAAAGTATTGACAGTGGCAACTACATTATTAACACTTGCCATCCGCAAGGCTGTCACTGATAACAGAAGCATTCTGGCATTTGGTAACCAATTAATACATGCAATGTGATAAGAATCTATTATTCTAATCCAAACCCCTAGTGATAGATTAGAACTTCCTAATGAATTATATCTCTGCAATCTGTTATTCTAATCTCTGTCTAACCCTCGAACAATCAGACTTCTAAATCAAGCGGAAGATTTTAAATGCATACAACAGTCTGGGCAGCAGATCTACACCCTCCAACAAATTGAAAGGGAAAGAGGAATAATGAAGATGGCAGAAACAAAAATCACATTCCTGCTTTCCTCAGATCACATGAGCAATTGCACATCTAAACAGGGCTGAATTGCGGCCCTTTTCGCACAGCATTTGCCATGCAAAAGGGTGCCTGGAGCACCGTGTGATTGTAAGGAGTGATCTGCACGACACACTCACAATCGCGCAACAGGTCAACAGGTGCCAATCGCACACCTCTTCATTTTCAGCTGGAAGCCGAAAATGGTGTGCGGTTGCACATTGCTCCTGGGCCCCACGTGCACTTACCTGGCGTGCAGAGCCTCTGGAGTCATGCTGGTCACGGTTCCTGCCCCAGCGCAGCCTAGGAAACTCCCAGGCTGCGCTGCAGAAGAAAGAGGCGGGGCTCTTGTGTGAACAGGCAGCTTGTGTGGAGCTGAAGCAGCAGGGATGCAAGAGCCTCTTGCTGGAGGCTGTTTGCGCGATCCCCGCACCCCAGCGCCAGAAAAAGGTAAGATGCAGAAAGAGCCTGAGTCACAGATCAGCTCACTAAATTTTTAAAAGAAATGCTCCATAACAATTAATCCGTATTCAAAAGAATGCATATTCTAAGATACAAATAGGAAGTAACCCAAGAAGTAACTAGTGTGTGTTACTCCATTGTACCCTGGCTTTGATTCCAACCACACCTTATCACCTCCCTCCAGTCTAAGGACTGTACTTCCAGACATGTTTTCATAACCAGTTGGGGTAATCTGGTAGGTTCCTATCACTGGTGTGCCATTTTTCATTAGTTGGATACTTGAATTCCTGGTTGTCTCCATATTGTAGCCAAAGAAATAGACTCCGGGGATTTGGCAGGTGAAGACTCCGGAAGCTGCATCAAAGTGTTGCTGTTCATTGTAGATGATATTGTGAAACCGAATGGGCACATTTGGTGCTGGATAATTTTTTCCCAGGTGTGCAGCAAAAGCAGATCTCTGTTGCAGTGGACACGACCCAGGAAGGCCAGGACTGCCTGCTTCTCCACGTTCGCCTTTTGGGCCAATTGGTCCTTGTTTTCCTGGGAATCCTAGGATACCAGGAGATCCAGGAACACCTGAAAAATAACCGGGGTAAGGAGGAAAATAGCTCAGGAGAAAGAGCACTGAATTGCATACATGCCCTCCAGCTGTATCAATTTGGCAGGAACAGCCCATATTAATCTTCTGTCATACCACTTTTTTCATCTGCTTTTAAAATGACCCTGTTTCTCTCTCCTCCTCCCACTTTCCTTCTTCATCTTCAGCCATTTCCACACGGGAGTAAATCCCCACACTGGGACAACCGGACACGGAGGTCGTCTACACCGCGGGGTGTGCTAGAGCGGTGAAAAAACGGGAGCTTCTAGACCTCAAACCACCCTCGCACGGCCATGGGGGTGGCGCTCCGTGTTTTGTAAAGACCACTTTTCAAGTGGTCTTTTTAAAACTTGCGTGCGCTACTCTGTCACAGCGCCCCATTTAGAACTGCAGGACGCGCTAGCTTGTTCCTGCAGAGCTGCCCGGGGGCGGGCTTCTGGCTGGTGCGGTGCCCCGATTGGAGGAGCGCCACCGGAAGCTGCCGGCTGCCATTTTGGGCGCCGTCGAGCGCCACTGAGCGCCGCCAAGTGCCGCCGACATTTAGAGCGGCGAACTCGCGCTGCTCCCCACGGGGACGGAGTACCCCGCTGCAAGGTAAGCGCTGTCCCCACGTGCGCTGCCCCATTTCCCCCCGTTTTGCCGCCCCCCCCGTGTGGAAAGGGCCTTCATCTTACTTCAGTAGCTGCAAACTGAATGAGAAGTGCAAAAGTAGTTTGTACTCAAGTAATAGCTCAGCAAGTGAAGGGAGAACAGGAGAGGAGACGATGGATTCTTGCCAATGCCAGCAGACTCAGGCAAAAGCAAACTCTTGGTGCTTTTTCTAGCTTGTGCTGCCTTATTAATGTCTCTTGCCATCTTGACCACACTCTGATGTTTGCTCAGGGACATGTCTTATACCTATTGCTATCTGTTGTACTACATACTTTGGCTTCCAAAGATTATGCTGCCTCTCCTGGGACAAAATGGATGAGGGGAAGAAGGAGGAGAGGACTGAAGAAATAAAGGATAATTTACACTTTCTCATTAAAAAAAAAAAAGGAATCTGTTCCATGAATGCCACCCTATGCATTCACCCCACTACATCTGCCCTGACTTTGGCCATTTCCGCACTAGCCTGTTATAACGCAATGATTCCACTTTCAACATCCTCTGGAATCCTGGGGTTTGCAGTTTTGGCTGGCCCCTCTCGAAACTGTAAACCCCAGGATTCCAGAGGATGTTGAAAGTAGAATCATCGCGCTATAACAGGCTAGTGCGGAAATGGCCTATCTAGACTGCAAAGGCCCCAAACTGCTATGGAAAATGATGAGGATGGGATTGTCCATCTCCATCACTATTTTCCAATATATCATGACGTCACCTGGGCAGAGGTTAGAAAAACATCTCAAACAAAGCAGGGCAGCCTTAACCACATATGTATCATAATTTAAAGAAAGGCCTCAGATAAAATGGTTAAATTCTGAGTCCAAAATTGCCTAATTGCACCACTGCTAAACTGCATATTAAAACATATCCTTGTGCAACAGTGAGCAACTACCTGAAGTGTCATGGCCACAAATTTCTCGTTGGGCTTTAGAGCACTGTACCAACTCTGATGCAACACTGATGGAAAAAAAGTTAAAATTTTTAGATTTTCCTTTACTAAAATTGCTCCCTATATCTTCAGGAAGGGACAGTTTTGACTCTGCCTGAGGTCATATAAGCCCAGTGCAGCAGTTTTGTGAATGAAGAAGTAAACTGGAAGATGCTCAGTCATTAAAAAGGCCTAAAAGCAGATTTGTGCAGGCCAAAAACCTGATGATCCTGCATGATTCTCCCCACACCTGGTAGAAAGCAAGGGGATGTTCTGAGTAAAAGAAAAATAAACAAACAGATGTTGGGAGCACTTGAAGGTCTTGAAAGCAGCTTTCTTATTAAATTGGTCCTAAAACACACAACATACCTCGTTGTCCAGGGTCTCCCTTCTCTCCCTTTTCTCCATTGAACCCATTGTGACCAGGGTTTCCATTGAGTCCAGGAGGACCTTGGGGTCCTGGTACACAACATGGAAAACTATGTCTCTCTTGAACGTCTGCATTTGTCACCAAAAAAAGTGTTAAACCCCAGATACCTACAGAGACAGAGACAGATAAGAAACTACTTTAGTATTTTTTAAAGTAAATTTTATTGAACATTTTCCAGCTCAAAACTCAAGGTACATACAAACAAAGGGAAGAGAAACAATAAAGAAAAACAGAAAAAAAGACAAAAGATAACAGAAGAAAGAAGGCAATAAAAAGCAAATATAATTGAGAAAAATGAAAAAGAATACGTATTTGACTTCCAGCTTTCCTAAAGAAGATTATACATGACTATAAAAAGTAACTTCTCCAATTGTAAATAATATTCCTATACATCTACTGAGTTTATTTCCAGATATACTAATTATCGAGAACATACTGTTCTCTTCTTCTTACAAAAAGCCAGTTAAATATTCCCAGTTTTTCAAAAAATTTCCTGATGGTTTTTCTCTTATCAGTGTTGTTAATTTGTCTGTTTCATCTTACTCAGGCCTGCACAACATATGGCAAGTGGCCCACTAAAGGATTTTGTCTGGCCCACAAGAAAGAAGAGTAGTCTGCCTTGGGCAGCACATTTTGAGGGTGCCAATGACTCTCCACAACATGGCCAAGCTAAAGACCTCTGTCTTCCCCTACACCCTCCAGAGTCCCACTGTCTTCAAGGTGTCAGGTGCCCTTGATGGCCTCAAGGTTCAGCTTCCACTTGGCACCCCACATGGCCAACCCATGGCTGCTGCTTCTGCCGCTGCCAGCAACCTCCTCACTGGCCCGCCCCGGCTGAACTGACAAGCCACCACTGTGGTGATGTATTTTAACCAGGTGCCTGTCTCGAAGTACTTCAAGCCCCTGGCTGAGCTGCGAAGGTGGCTGCTCATCTTCTGGCCTGGAGTGATGCAGGGTTTCCCCATTATCTAGGTAACAGAGCATAAGGGAGACAGTTCTCCCTCAGGCATACAAAGGGTCAGTGGATTGCTAGGGTTAGGTTACATTGATTAGAAGTCACATGAGATAGTTTCCCAATCAGGGGGAAGAAAAGAGAGAATCTTCTAGATGCTTCCATGAGAAGTGGAAAAAAAATCCTCAAGAGACCACAGGAAGGGTGAGAGAAGCTAGTAGAGGCAGACAAGATCACCTCTTGGCCTTCCCAAAATACGATCTCCAAAATGACCAGCTGCTGTGAGTAGTTTAGAATGTGTCTAGTTAGCTGCATTAGAGCTTTGTTATTTTGGACAGTTTGGCTGATCTTGAGAATCTATCTGTCCTTATAACTACTTGTAACTATCAAGTGTACCTGAGGGGTGAAGCCCTTTTGTGAGTATTAGTTTTTTGTTTACCTTGCATGTTTAAAATAAATACTTTTCTGTAAAGCGTCCATTCGCTCTCCATTCCCACACATTCCTTGATGCACGCAGGGATAGGATTCCTCTTACTCAGAAGGGGGAGGTGAGGGAAGGGAAAGGATCCTTGAACGTAAAGATTGTAAATTCCCAAGTAACATCCCATTGCATTGCTGTAGACTGGGTCAAATCAGTGAGTTGTGGTGTTACCCTGACTTCTAGGTGTCCCGTGGGGGAAACCTTGATTTGCTCCAAGTTATAAAGATTGGGGAAATTAGCGGACCACTGGCATTAGTAAAATGAGGGGCAAGGTAACCCAGGAGGATCTTTTACCCAACTTTATGGGTTCAGGCCAAGCAAAAAGCCAGACAAATGTACTAAATAAATGAATTTTATTAAATGAGTATAGTACCACACACTCACGCACTCATGCATTCACACACACAAGGTCTATTGAATAGGAAAAGAGGTGAAAATTGATAGGGGATATTGCAAAGGGATTGCAGAGGTGGTGATACTGCACCTATCCTGAAGTCTTTGGTCTGGGAAGCGGAGAGAAGAACAGAGCTCAGCAAAGAGATCTCTGAGGGGATCACTCAACTAACAGAGTGCCGGTCTGCTAGCATGGCAGGGAGTTCTCTGAAGATACAGTCAAAAACTAGGGCAGAACATACCTCAAGGGCAGGCCCTCTCCCCAGAGAACAATGGTCACAACAAAGGAAGGAATGCCAAACAATGGCAACTTGGTCGTTTGCATGATTGGTTTATGCTGGGTTGCAAGTGTTCAGGGTTGTGGTTGCAAAGGGTTGCAGTGTAAGTTTATGTAGATGGACCTCGCCTTGTAGGATTTCTCCAGAATCACAGTTGCTCAACCTGGGGAAAACCCGATAATTCCCTCAAGTTGGCTACTCTTGGATGAGGACCCTTTGTTTATGTGGATTTGCACAGCCTGAGGTCTCCTTGGGCTACGTGACTGGGGATTTTCCTGGTCTTGACCTAGTTTTAGCTGCTTGACCTCTTTGTCTACATGCCCACCTGGGCAACCTCTCTGACATGGTGGGCATATCTAATATCAAATTTATAGCCCCTGGGATAGGGTATGCCATTGGGGTAACAGTGGCAGTGCGGAATTAAGAGAAATTGAGGCTCCTAGCTCCTATTCAAGGCCTAAGTCAGCATTGAGAGGGAGGAGGGCCCCTTTTCCCCTAGATCTCCACAACTTGCTATGGAAGGACCCGCGATGAGGGACTCATGGTACTGGTAAAGCAGGAGCACAGTGGGGCTTACTGAGCAGAGGGAGGAACAGCTGGCCCCTGAGTCCAGGAAAGGGGAGTGGAGCGCATGTGGGGGAGAAGGGGCTTTTCATGGTGAAAACATCCTCACATGGGAGGGAGCTGGTCCCACACCTTTGGGCATTACATGTATACACATATGCATGCATACATACCACTCATAATAACGATCATTTTTATCAGTATATTAGAATGACTTGAACAGACTAAAGTGTAGATTGTTTATTTCATACAGAAATCAAAGGAACAGTCACAGGTGTAACATATGATCAACATGAGTTACATGATTTTTTCCTCTTGGGCTATAGAGGATCCATGAGTCAAACCAAATGGGAGGATTTAAAATCACAGATTCACCCTCTAAGAAGAAAAATGGGCAGAAGAGGAGGAAGGTTTACCCAAGCATTGCTGAGAGTGCAATACCGTGTACTGGGAGTGGAGAATGCGTACTCCTCCAGTCGTTGTCATGAGGGGGTTGCTTCCAAGTCTGAGAGAGCGTGACTTTTCCAAGATCACCCAGTGGGTGAGTGGGGAATCCATTCTTGGTCTCCAGTGTCATAGTCCAATGCTCAAGCCACTACACCATACTGGCTCTCTCATTACTATTACTATACAAGTGAACTGTAAATTATTCTTAATCAATTCTGTAATGTAAATAAATGAATACACACACACACACACACACACACAACAGCATGTGTGTTCTCATTCAACTCAAGAAATGCTACTGGGGTCAACTGCTATCACTCACCTATCTTTTTTTCCTCCTGTGGCTACATTTTGCTGAGTTATGTTAATCCATCAGCTTGCACTTGTTTGCATTTTGAAATATGCTTTTAGATAACATATTCTGGGTTTTGCCATTATCGTTCCCCCATCATACTCAACTGTTAATGATGGTAAGAAAAATACATAAATGTGCATCATCCTGAACACAATGGCCATTTCTGCACTAGACTGTTATAGTGCTGTTATCTCACTTTTAATATCCTATGGAACCTTAGGCTTTTCAGTTTAGGAAGGGGCTGTTAGAATTATCAGCCAGAGAGCTCATTGGCCTCAGTAATAGAAGTGATGGGGAATACCTCCCCCAAAAAAATTCAACTTTGTATTTATTGATTAGGGTGGTAAGAGAAAAGAGCACTCTGCACATGCTCCAAGATCCTCTCCCCTTAAAACCTATCTGTAGCCCAAAGAAGTTTAGCCTATGTAATTTTGGCCCATACCTACTGCCAAGTTGTGCAGGGGTGATCTAACTCCATCAACTTTATTAGTCAGTCCTCACTTGCTGGTGTTGCTGTGTTCTTCAATTTCTGTGCATATAATAATCTTGCTGCAGTGGTCATATATTGTAATATAACAAATATAATTCAGGTTTCAAATGAACATTGACTTTCAAAAATTTTTGCACTGTACAATGTATTTGACTGCAGATTATTTTGCCCTTTTCACAACCACATGTGGTAAAAAAGATCCCACCTGTTATTCACATTTCCAGGACACAGTAGAAACCTTTGAATGTATTTTGGCCAATTTTTCTGGCCTCAAATATCAATGGTACATCATTTTGTAAAAGTTCTTGTTAAGATCAAAATATAATGCACATTTCAGTGCCTGGCCCTATTTTTTCCCATTGCTCTAACTATATATTAGGGCCATTGCTGCACTATACTGTTATAGTACTATTATTCCACTTTCAACATCCTGTCAAACTCAGGTTTGTAGTTCACTGAGGCCAAAGAGCTCTCTGACTGAGCATTCTGAAGGCCCCTCTCTAAACTTCAAAGGATGTTGAAAGTGGAATCACAGCACTATAACAGTGAGTGTGGAAATGGCCTCTATCCAACATTTGTGCCAATTTTATCACACGGTCTTTGATCTGATCCTCTTCCATCTCTATTTTTAACAAAAGTTTTTATAACTTTCCAATCAAATATTCATCATCTGAGGACAAGTGATTTGCACATCTCAAAATCATAGTTTTTTTGTCCATTTTAAATCTTTATATTATTTGTCTTATAAGAGAACCATTGAAAACTGTAACTGTCTAATAATAATTGTTCACTTGACTTAATTCTATATTGTTCTTGGTCAAGTTCCAAGAGATCTTAATAAGTTACCCACTTTTCCTTTGCTGTTGTCTTGCAATGAAACCTACAAAGGTATCTTAGGACATAATCTTGGTTTGTATCTGTTCCATATTCTTAACAAGGCATTTTATATGTAATTTTTATTGGTGCTGGTCATTTTTAATTGTTATTTAATTGATATTTTAATAGTGTTTTTATATGTATTTTAACATGTTTTAATTATTGTTGTGGTTTAATTTTGTTTTAACTTTTGTATATCACAGTTTTTAACTATGCTTCTTTTAATGGCTGTAAGCTGTTTTGAGTCCCCTCAAGGAGAAAAGCGGGATAAAAATAAAGCCCATCTTATGTAGTGGTTATTAAAATTTGCATTTCCTTTGGCTTTATTATCCTACAAATAACTATGCCCTGGTGGCGCAGTGATTAACTGCCGGTACTGTAGCCACAAGGTTGTGAGTTCGATCCTGCTAGGCTCCAGGTTGACTCAGCCTTCCATCCTTCTGCATGCCGGTAAAACGAGTACCCAGCTTGTTGGTGGCAATTAGCTAACACATTGTAAACTGCTTAGAGAACACTCAGCTGATAAGCGGTATAGAAATATACATGCTATTGCTATTGCTATGCCACCTAAACCTCAGTTCATGCCTTTCTAAATCCAACAATCTCTTATTTGACAGCACAATCCAGTCTTTCAACCAAACCAAACAGTATGCAGAAAAATTCAATTTCAAATCTGGTAATCCCAATCTCCCTCTTTGTTGTGCATCTTGTAAAATTTTATATTCAACTTTTGGTTTCTTCTCTTGTCATATGAATTTCCATGAGTCAACTTTGCCATTGTTTAGCACATCATTGGTGAAAACTGGTATGGTACTGTAGCATTTTATAGGTCATTATGAAATAGACTAAAGCCTCCAGCCACATGTCTCATTTATCTAATATACAGTTGGTAAAAGAGAAATGAATGTGTGAAATAATACGTGCAGAAATTATACTTCTGGTAGTGGTGTTCTGACTATGATATTTAATTCCTATATGGCATTTATCATCATGTTGTACTCACTAAATGACAAACAAAAGTTTTTCTTCCTCTCATGGCCATTCCCAGATGTGAAATGATAGGAAATTCATAATTCATAATGGATATCAAGAACTGCTTTTTCACAGTTCACACAGTTAAACTGTGGATTTGCTATCAGAAGATGTTATGATGGTTGCCTGCTTGGACAGCTTTAAACTGTGATTCACATTGTATATGTGTTATAGTTATATTATTTATTTTTACAAATATCTGCATTCATGATTTATATTTAAGAGTTCCTATCATACTAACTTTGTCAGAACTTCTCTTAACAATGGAACATAATCAAGCATTAAAAGGAAAGAGAATTAGATTAATTATCAGGAACAGAAAAAGAAACAAACCTTTCCAAAAGTGTCTCTGATAGTGAGATGGTAGTAGCAGCATCATGAGTTTTTGGAAATGATCCGCCTCTTGAAGGCCTGTTTTCTTCTCCTAAGTGATCTTGTAAAGTTCCAAATATCTTTGAATGCCTGCTACACTTAAATATATTCGCACAGCCCTTAGTCTGTTCTCCTTTATTTATGCTCATAACATTAACTGAGCAAGGAAGGAATTTCCCAGCATTCTTTCTTTTTTTTTATTATTCTTTTTTTTTTATTAACTCCATATCTGCTTTTCCAATTACTCCCTCTCAGAAAAGAAAACAGAATGTATCTAAATCCATTTCTGGAAAATGAAAATTCTGATATTGCTCAATATAGAAACTTCCCAGAGTAATTTACTGAAATTAAAACACTTTACATAGAAGGCAAATGAAACTCCTAATAAATCTAGAAAGCTTTGACAAGTGGGAAAAAAAGTAAATGCGTTCTTAAGAAGGAGGTGAAGTTGAGACAGAACAAGTTAAACTTGTTCTGCTTAATGTTTCCATAGAATACAACACCCGTTTGGCCTGTTGAATGTAAACAAATCCATATTTTAACCAGAAAGTCATCATGGGCTGTCTATATTTACAGTTCTGCTTTCTAAAACGATGATGTCTAGTCATGGGCAAGCAAACTGATCTTTCAATATTATGCACTGTTGTAATTCAATATGGATTTTCTTTTAAAAACAGTAACTAACTTTTATTAATGCAGAGACATGGACAGATTAATATATCACCCAGTAATAGTTGGGCAGGGTTCATTCAAATGATACTGTGGACCTCCCATCCATGGCTGCATTTACATTTCCCTTCCATATAAACAACAAGAAATCATTCCCAACATTTTATTTGTACTTCACTTAAATTACATTTTTTTAAAAAACAAACAAACAGATTCTTTAACAATCCACTGGCTGCATGTAACAATATGATAATTTATATGCTATCTTAAATATAAAACTCAAAGACTAAGTTCATGAGACAGCTCTCACTGTTCTTCTTACAGGCCCTTTCCGCAGCTTACCTTTTTGTGGAGCTGGGGTGTGGGGATCGTGTGAGCAGCCTCTTACAAGAGGCTCTCACACCACCATTGCTTCAGCTCCTCAGCCACTGCCTGCTCGCAAGCAGGTAATGTGAGAACCCCTTCTCTTCCTTCTGCAGCGCACCCTGGGATTTTCCCAGGCTGCACTGGGGCAGGAAGTGCGAACGCCACAGCTCTGGAGCTCCGCATGCACAGCAAGTGTGCACGGGGCCCCGGAGCAATGGTGAACAACTCAAAAGGCTTCCTTTTTGGAATATCTTCAAGCTGTGGTTGGTTGAATCTGTATATACAGAGGGCCAACTGTATCACTATTTATTCCTGGAAGAACAGAAATGTATTCAGAAATATCTCCCCCCATCAGATCACATGATCTCAGAAACTGCCATGAAGAAATATCATGGCAGTTTCTGCAAGTAGATGACAGTCCACGTGGCTAACTTCCTGACCAGTCAACAAAGTCACATGTACCATAAAGCCATGTATGTTTTTGGTCTGTTCTTCTTTGTTTTAAATATGTTCTTATTTTATATTCTCCCTTGTGAGAGACTATTTAGGGAAAGGTGAGATATAAAAGATGATGATGATGATGATGATTGATTGATTGATGATGTCAGGTGCTCACCCCCAGTGGCAGATCAGAGATATTGTGAAAGGGTGCTAACCTATTTGCTATTTCCTACTGTTGTATTTTTATCATCAGGAATGCAGAAGGGCTTGTGGCCATTTCCACACGGGCATATTGCCCACGCTAGGGCGACCTCTCTTGGAGGTCTTCTTCACCGCGGGGTGCACTAGCGCAGTTAGAAAAAGTGAGGCTCTAGACCTCAAACTGCTCTAGCACAGCCGCGGGGGTGGCGCTGCGAGTTTTATAAAAACCACCTTCGCAAGTGGTTTTTATAAAACTCCCCCAAGCTGCTCCGTGGCAGCCCCCGGTGAAGAACTGCAGAGACGCGGTAGCATATCCCTGCAGATCTGCCCGGGGGCAGGCTTCCAGCTGGCGCGCTACCCTGATTGGTGGAGCGCCGCTGGAAGCTGCCGGCCACCATTTTGGGCGCCTCCAAGCACCGCCGAACGCTGCCGAGCGCCGCTGAAATTCAGCGCCGTTTAGAACGGCGAATCCGCACTCCCCACAAGGACGGAGCAACCCGCTCGCAGGTAAGCTCTGCCCCTGCGTGCGCTGCCCCATTTCGCCCCCCCCCCGTGAGGAAAGGGCCTGTGATTCTTGTTGCCTGAAATGTGCAGAGGCACTCCATGAGCCATATTTGGGTGAATACTTTCCTTCAACATTTCTTCACAGGCTAAAGGATACTACAGAGCATAGCTACACCAACAGACATAACGATGTTGTCAATTCAAGTACTACATACCCAGAATCTCAAATGTGGAGCTGTGTTTGCTTGCTTTAGGTTGCACTAGGGCTGGCACAGAGGGCCTAAATACTCTAAAAGGCACCAGATCCCACCTGATCTTGGAAGTTAATGCAGGGTTAGTCCTGGTTAGTACTTGAATGGGAGAACATCAATGAATACCAGGTGCTGTGGGCTATATTTCAGAGGAAGGATGTGGCAAAACCATCCCTTGAGTATTCCATGGCTAAGAAAACTCTAGTAACTGGAAGGCATACACACACACACACACACACATGCATACACACACAGCGTTGGCACAACATCATCCTTTGAGAGTCCTTCTGCACTCCAGGACCAGAGTTTCGTGAATTAGTAGTGTGCTGTTGTTGTCGTTGTTTGGCCTAGGATTTCTCTTTTTCCCCAGAGTCCAGGAGGTCCGGGGGACCACAAGGCCAAGGAAGCCCAGTTGTCCCTAGCATTGAAAAGCTGCCTTCTTCAGATTTTTCTATTCTAAGCAAAACTATGGTCAACATCCAGATTCCTATAGCAAAAGAATTTAGGGAGGAAAGTTTAACTTTTCAATAGTAGTCATTGATTAAACTTTTCTTGAATCAAGACATCTTCTCCATTTCCACTTGATTACACAACACTTGAAAAGGTTCAGATGAATTAATTAGTTGTCTCTGTTCATGGGTTTTAGTCTATATCTCAGGCCCTTTCCGCAACTCACCTTCTCTCAGCGCTGGGGTGCGGGGGTCGCGCGAGCAGCCTCCAGCGAGAGGCTCTCGCATCCCCACTGCTTCAGCTCCACACAAGCTGCCTGCTCCCAAGCAGGCAGCACGAGATCCCTGCCTCTTCCTTCCACAGTGCAACCTGGGACGGGAAGCATGACCACTGTGGCTCCAGAGGCTCTGCATGCACGGATTTTGGTGTATTTTGCTGCATGGTCAACACAGCTATGACTGAATAGGTTTTCTGGATTTGAAAATGCCAAATTTTGCCATAAAATGGGATACTTTAACAAGAGGGAGCTTATGGACTAGGACCTAACTCTTTGAGGTTTCTGCCTCCAGCAAAGGTCAAACTTTTGACGTTGGCAAGTTTTCCTTATACAGCACCTAAAATTTTTCCACAAAGACCACTTGAAAAATTCTTTTTTTTATTTTTTTAAAATTTTATTATTAAAAAATAAATTTTATTATACAACAAACTCTTTCAAATCACAAAACATAGAACAATACATACACAAATTTTAAAATTTCATACAAGCATACATTAAAATCTCACATACAAACACAAATACAAAAACCAGTACCTACCCATACCTAATCACACTTCTTCATTTATCTTCCTAGATGATGCATACTTTGCATTTCTCCTATATCATGCATCATCTTCTCCAATTTTAGATAATTATCTTACCTTCCATTTGTTCCTTCATACATAACCCATTCTTCTTTATCATACATACCTTGACTTTTTTATCTATCCATTGAGCGTGACCTTCCTCTTTTTCCTCCTCGTGCTCAACTTTATTATTATTTTTCCAATTACTGTAGTTCCTACCTTCATCTGCTATCCTCTATCTCTCTTCTAAACCTACTTTATCCTTATCTCTATCATGCCTCTCTCATGATATTATTACTTGTTTGTTTAATTTCTAATTTATCATTTATTATTTGTTCTTTTAATATTTCCTATTATTATAACTATTATTTAATTGTTTAATACAACTGTGCTTACCATTTTGGACTAAATTTCTGATCTTTAATAATTCTTTTGTCCAAATCTTAATTAATTCATCATCTTTTTTAAAAAATCTATTCTTCCTTTATTCCACCTTCATCATATTTCAGTTCCTCCTAATCCAGTTAATCATACATATCTATCAATGCATTTTTTCCCCAATTCTCTTCCCTCACTGGCTTTAATATGTCCTATTCTCGATTAAATGTTTTATTCGACTTGTTCTGTAAGTAAAAAGTTAATTTGTCCATTTCAGCAAATTCATATACTTTCTGAATCCACTCTCCTACCTTTGGTATATTCTCTGTCTTCCAATATTTTGCATATGTAATCCTTGCCGCGTATATCATATAACATATAATTCTTGTATATTTTTCTCTAACTTTCTTATCTATCCCTTCTAGAATGTTTAAGAGATATATTTCTGGAGAAATTGTGAATTTAATCTTAAACACTTTTTCTATTTGTTTGTGTATCTGTAACCAATTTTTTTTAGTTTTTTTACATTTCCACCACATGTGGGAGAAGGATCCTACTTCCTGACATTTCCAACACATAATAACTTTTTTATTTTTATTCATTTTAGATATTTTAACCGGGGTTAGATACCATCTAAAATACATCTTATAAAAATTTTCCTTTACATCATAACTTCTAGTGAATTCTTGATTTTTTCCCATTGCCATTGATTTAAAGTTATTGGGTGCCCTATATCATTTGCCCATTTTATCATATTTGTTTTGATTACCTCTTGTTCCAATTCTAGATTTAACAACAATTCATAAATCAAACTTAAGGGCTTTTTACCCCTGGTTTCATTATTTTATCAAATTCATTTTCTTCTAGAGTTATTCCTTTATCTTTCATATCCTCTTTATATTTTCCCGCCAATTGTCTATGCAATAACCAATGTGTTGAAAACCCTACTGCTATTAATTCTTCCCTAGATTTTAATTTAATGTTAGCCCCTTCTTTTTTAAGTATATCCTTATATGTTAACCATTCTTTCATTCTCACTTTCTCTAACTTGTAAAATGCTTCATGTGGAGAGGTCCAATATGGCAATTTTAAGTATAATTTTTTCCTAAATTTTAGCCAAATTCTTAAGATTGCATTCCTAACGTAGTGATCTGTGAATTCCTTATTACTCTTATATTTGTCATACCAAACATATGCATGCCAGCCATGATACAGATTAAATCCTTCTAAATTTAGTAATTTTATGTTTTCCAATGAAATCCATTCCTTCATCCAAACTAACGTAGACACTTCGTAGTATAATTTTAAATCTGGCATGCTTAGGCCACCTTTCCCTTTTGATTCTTTTAAGTATTTCCATTTGATTCTGGGTTTCCTTCCATTCCACACAAAATTACTAAGATCTTGTTCCCATCTTTTAAAAGCTTTGTCATTTACTAATATTGGTAGATTTTGAAATAAGAACATTATTTTGGGGTAGAGTGTTCATTTTTATTACAGATATTCTCCCCAGTAGGGATAGGTTTAATTTCTTCCATTTTTTCATTTCATCCTGTATTCCTTTCCAAATTTTGTTGTAATTATTCTCGAATAATTCTGAATTGTTTTTTGTTATTGTTATACCCACGTATCTTACTTTTTTTTACTATTTTAAATCCTGAAATCCCCATTAATTCTGCTTTTGTGATTGCACCATATTTTTTGTAATCATTAATGATTTATCTTTATTGATCCGTAAACCAGATACTTGACCGAATTCTTTTAATGTTTCCATGAGTAATTTGATACTTTTATTTGAGTCTCTTAAATTATTGTCATTGTTCTGCGAATGCTTGGTTTTTAAATTCATATCCTTTAATCCTTGTTCCTCTTATCTCCTTATTGTTTCTAATTCTAATAAGTAGTACTTCTAGACACATAATGAATAGCAATGGAGAAAGTGGGCAACCCTGCCTCGTCCCTTTATTAATCTTAAACGATTTTGTTTTTCTCTCCATTGATTATTAAACCGGCATTTTGCTCCCTATAAATCACTTGAACCCAATCTCTATATCTTCTTCCCATTCCTAATTTAATCATCACTTCAAACAAGAAATTCAATTCACATTATCAAAGGCCTTTTCTGCATCTAGAAATATTAAAGCTAATTCCTTTTGATTCATCTTTTGGTAATATTCTATTATATCTATGATTATTCTTATATTATTTTTCAATTGTCTACCTGATAAAAATCCATTTTGATCTTCATATATCCATCCCACCAATATTCTTTTTAATCTATTTGCTAGAATTAAAGTGAAAATTTTATAGTCAATATTTAATAATGAGATTGGCCTATAATTTCTCTTATCTTGTTTATCCTTTCCTTCTTTTGGGATTAACACAATATTTGAATCTTTCCATGAATTTGGCAAGTCCTTATTATTAATAGAATTTATTACTTGAACTAATAAGGGGGCTAATAATTCGTGAAAGATTTTATAATACATCACTATGAACCCATCTGGTCCCGGGGCTTTCCCTTCTTTCAAATTCTTAATTGCATCCTTAACTTCTTCTAATGTAATCGATTTGTTCAAGTCTTCGCTTTGCATTTCTGTCAATCCAATAATATCTTCTTGGCTCAAATATTCCCTTATTTTAGTTTTTTGTTATTTTAATTGCCCTTTCTCTTTGAATAATTCCTCAGAATAATTTACTAATATATTCTTAATTTTATTCTGTTGATAATGTATGGTCTGTTCTTCCCTCAATTCTGTAATACTGCTTTTTTTCCCTTTCTTTTCTTAATCTATATGAAAGCCATCTCCCTGGTTTTTTAGCATATTCAAAATGTCTTTGTTTTATATATTTCAATTTCCTTTCCGTTTCTTCTGTTTCTAATAAAGTAAATTGCTTCTTCAAAATTTGAATTTCCTTATATATTCTAATTTTGGGGCCCTTTTCCTTTAATTCCCTTTCTTTCTCTTGTAATTTATCTAAGATGCATATCTCTTTTTTCTTCCTACATTTTATTAACCAAGCCTGTTGGTTTAAAAAAAAAACCCTCATTACTGCCTTACTAGTTTCCCAAACTATCTGAGCCGATTGTCCTTTATCCATATTATTATCCAAAAATTCTTTTAATTCTTTTTTTGTTTTCGCTACTACCGATTCATTTCTTAATAAATTTTCTTTAAGTTTCCAATTCCAATTATTTCCTCCCAACTGTATATTCAAAATTATTGGACAGTGGTCCAAGATTGTTCTAGGAAGTGTTTCCATATTCATAATATTTTTTTTCATTTCTAGAGATATAAAAAATCTATCTATTCTCCACCAGCTTTTATGATGGTCTGAATAATATGTAAAATTTTCTTCCTTTCTATTTCTCTTATTACTTACTTTCTCCCAGAGACAAATAATCCAATAAATCAAAAAAGCTTTTTGGTAGTTTTCCTTGATTTGTTTTGTTGCTTCTCATATTAGTACTTGATCTGTCTAACAAAGGATTTAAAACACCATTCCAATCTCCCATTAGAATCATTTTATGACTCCCTAAGTCTATTAAACTTTCCAATAACTTTGAATAAAATTTGCTTTTATTCTTAAGGGGCAGTATATTGCTACTAATAATAATTTTAAGTCCTTAATTCTTACCTCTACAGCTATTACATGCCCTAAGTCATCGTTATACACTTGATTTGTTTCATATTTATTATTCACATATATTGTTACACCTTTTTTCTTTTTATTAATTGAAGAGGAAAAGCTTTGACCTAATTTTGGATTTTTAATGTAATTCAAGTCTTTATTTCTAATATGGGTCTCTTGAATTGCTATTACATCTAATTTTAGTTTCTCTAACTGGTGGATATACGTTTTCTTTTATACCCCGAAACGTTCCAAGATAGAAATCTTAATTTCATTATTTTAACTCAATTTACCTTAATACTACTCAGTTTCTTCTGTTTGTTTCCTTTATTCTGAATCTAGATCTTTACCAAATAGGTTCTTCCCTCCTTCTTCCTCTTTCTTCTCCTCCTCCTCCTCCTTCTTCTTCTTCCTCTTCTTCTTCCTGTCTTCTCTCAATTTTCCTCTCTTTGTACTCTGGCTAATTCCTCTTTCATTTGTTCTTTCCTCGTTTTCTTATCCAATCCTTGGTTTATTTGTATTTCATCTTTTCCCTTTTCTTCTCAGTATTCTCTTGTTGATTCTTCTATTCTGTGTAGTTCCTCCTTATACCTTCCCATAAATTCTTCGTTTTTCACGACTGTATTCAAAACAAATCTTTCTTTTTTCCCAAATAAAAGGAAATTCCCTCTGTTCTTTCCCACATGTATCTTATTGCTTTCTAATGCTTGGGTTAAGAAGTTATACTCTCTCCTTATTTTAAGCAAAGATGGATATATATCTTTAAATTTCACCTCCGTACCTTCTATCACCAATTTACTTGTGTAGCTGCACTTCAGAACAAGGTCCTTCACTCTTTCCCTTAGAAAATATCACAATGTCTCACGGTAGCTTCTTCCTCCTTGCCACCACTAAATTTACACGAAACACTCTGTCAATCTCTAGGTCCAATTGTTCCGGTTCCATCCAATATAATGTGCAAGGGGCGTCATAGTCTTTGATACAGATCCTCTTGATCTATTCCTTTCATTCCTCTTATTTTAATCGACTTATTTCTATTTCTTATGTCCATGAGTAGCGTTGTCTTCTCTAATTGCTCAGATTTCCCTCTGTCTTTACCACCTGATCTTCCAACCTGGTTGTCCTCTCTTCCATCTGTTCTACCTTTTCACTCACATTTTTCAATTCTTTTGAGATGTTTTCTAATTTTTCATTAAAGACTTCCAATTCTTTCTTAATATCTGTTTTTATTTCTGTTCTCATATGCTTCATTTCCGTTCTGATTTCTCTCATTTCCGTCTTGAATACCGTTGTTAATTTCTGTAGTTCTTCCATTATATCCATTCCAACCTTTTACTTTGCCCCTTGACCTTCTGTAGTTGCTATCTTCATTTCCAAAGTTGGTGTCTTGATTTCCGTTGATGCTCTCCTTTGCAGAAAAATTTGTATTTGCAATTGTGACTAGGCTCCTGCTCCAGCCCTCCTTTTCCCTGCTGCCATCGTCTTGTCTCTTTTCTTTTCTATCCTGTATATCCTATATTATTTTAATCTTTTATCAATTTGTTTAATTATCCAACTATCAAACTATTAAGCTATCAAGTTATCCCACTATTTATTTACCTATTAGCCTTATTGTCTATTTATTACCTACTTATTCCACCTAAACCCTCTCTGGCCTTCCTACTTCTTCTATTACTTATCAGCTACTTATCTGGGTTAGGTTTGTTTTAATTTAATTTAATAGACCTGTTAATCAACACCAGTCTTCCTTAAGATGATTCACAACTTCACAATTAATTAATTCTCCTCACTAGATTAATCAATTTTTTAACTAATTTCAAACAAATAACCAACAATGATTTCAAGAGCAAACAATATCTCAAAATTCTCTAATTATTTAATTGTAAAAACTTCAAGAAATAATATAATCAAAAATTCAATTCAGATCAAACAATAGTAGATTAATCAATAAATACTTCAATTAATTAGAAATAAATATTCACTCAATAGTTTAGCACTTTAGCAGCAAGGTCAGCAAGGTCCATCAACAATACAACAGTTACAATGTTTTAACAGCTAGACCCTTCACTTGGATGTTTAAGTTTCTATTTCCAAATTATAATTTATAATTTATAATGTAACTTATAATATATTTCACAGTATTTTCTTTCCCTTCACCCTAAACCTCCCCACCATTCAAAGCTGACACCAAAATAATTATAAATGCCTCTTACCTCCTTTCAAAACTTCTTCTTTCCAAAGACCTTTAATTTCTGTTGGTAATATTTTCAATGTCAACCCTCAAGATCTCCCCTCTTCTCTCTCCCCTTCAATATCTTTTACTCTCTCCGCTTCTCTACCTCTCTCTTTCTTTCTTCCCCCGTCTCTAGCCAACCTTCTCTATCCTCTTCACTTATCTGTCGTCTTATTTCACCTTCTCAATCCTTCCATTATGTCCGTCTTCCATTTCTACTCCCTCTGTCGTCTCCACTCTCCCTTCTTCTCTGTCCTTCTTCCCTTCCGTCAGTCATCTCCTTCTCTCTCTGCACCGTCCGCTATCTCAGATCTTCTGTCGTCTCTATCCTCCATATCTGCACCCTCCGTCGTCATCACTCCCTCTCCTTGTCCTTCCTTCATCTCTACTCCATCAGTTGTCTCCGTCTGGATCTACCCTGTCCGTCTTCTTAATCCTTCCGTTGTCCCTGTCCTTCATATTTACTCTCTCCGTCGTCTGTGCTCTCTCTTCTTTCCTGTCTTTCATCTCTAACCGTTAATTGTCCCTTTTTCTCTCCGTCTCATCCGTCGTCTTAATCCTTCCATCGTCCTCGTCCTCCATCTCCACTCCGTCGTCTCCGCTCTCTCTTCTTCTTCATCCTTCATCTCCACTCCGTCAGTTGTCTCTGTCTCCGTCTGTCTCTACCCCTTCCGTTGTCTCAATCCCGTCCTTCATCTCTAGTCATCCGTCACCTCTCCGTCTTCCTTGCTTCCTCCCTATCTTCACAATTCTCTCTGCCTACAACTCAATTTCTTCTGCCTGGCATACGCTCCCGTCTCCATAATCTCTTCTCACCGCCACTTTTATCGCACTCTCCACTCTCCACTCTCACAATTCTCCCAACTCTTCTCTCTTCTCTTTCAACTCCGGAGCACTTTATAATTACAAATTACTAATTTTTTTCCCCTCGTCCTTTTCAAATTAATGACGTAGGTAGAAGGAAGTGGAGTCACTCCTCTCGATATTTTCTATTTTTCCAGTCCAATTAGTCTAGTCCAGTCCAGTTTTTTAGTCCAGTCCAATAGCTTCCTTGAATTTTAATTTAGTTCACTATCTTTTACTCTTTTATTGATGCTTAGATTTTTTAGAGATTAAGAAATTCTCGAGTAAGGTCCAGTGTACTAATACAGCCACACAGCAGCAATATCTTCCAGCCCCCTCCTTCTCAGTCCTGGAGTTGTTTTCCCAGGATCACATCTCTCTTTTTAGAGTTAGAATCCAGCTCTGAACCTTTTCTTCCCCAGTAAAAGTCAGACCAAGAGATAGCCCAATGGATTTCTTGCTTTTCTACTTACTGGGTTATATAACAATGGGGACACATCTGTCCTATAAAAGCTATCCGACGCGATACTGGCGGCTCTACGATCCCATGACCCAGTTGTGCCTTTCTCCTTTCCCCTCTTCTTCCAGTACGCTGGGTTCACCGGATCCCCGTCGAGCCTCCTCCGTGATCCTCTTTAATCCAGGGATCAATTTCCTCTAAGTTAGAAGTCCTTTCCGAGGAAATTCCCAATCGTGTCAGATGGGGGAATCTCTCAGCTCTGAGGATTGCACCCGTTCGGCGTGTCTCCTCCACCGGAAGTCACCACTTGAAAAATTCAATGTACTCTGGTAAACAAAAGGGAAGTTACCTTCAAACAGGATAGGAACAGCCTGGATCTCAAGTGAAGTTACTTTTCCGTTCTTAATGAGGTTGAAATTTTGTTACCAGTCCTTTATTGCTCATTGTCCCTAGCCATAGCCAAATAGAGGAGAAGCCTCTACATCCAGGCCTTCTGAGATGTCAACAGAAGTAATATCTGAGACAAAATTTAGGCCCATAACTCTAACATTGTCAATTTTCTTCTCCTCTATAATTTTTAACATTTTTGCCTGATGAAGAAACTGTGAAACTCTGAAAGTCTGCTTGATATATTTTGTGCATTTTGGGTGGCCAACAAAGGTATTGCCATTTTGTGGGTTTTGCATTTTGGATCGTGTTTGAGGTCTGTCTGTGTGCCTTAGAATCTAGCAACTTGTAACATATGGTCTCATAAATTTAATTTGCTCTCAACCAGAGCTTAGGTTGTTACTTTTGCAAAGTAATTTCTTTCATTATTAATTGTTGAGCTGCCTCCCCTGATAATTTATTCTTGTTAATATGAAGGGGATGTAACCCTTTGTGTACCTCATTACTTTATAGTACAATAACAAGTGAGTGGAAGAACATGGAAACAGAGCAGGAAGGAAGGTAAGTACAGAACATAATGGAAGAATTCTGTAGGAATGGAAAAGAAAACCAAGCATAGTAGTCTTGCCAGTTCTTGGGAATTAAAGGCCCTTTCTGCAGTACATTGTTGTCCCATACTGAGGACAGGAGAAGGATGGGATCCAGATGATGCTTATGCATGATGTCATCCTGATCCCATCCTTCTCCTGTCCCCAGGTGGTACAATTGTGCAGTACATAATTGACGGGTTTTCCCCATCAATGACCAGCAATCTTGCCACCATCCCACACATACCTGGTGTGCAAAGATCCTGGAAGTACAATGGCTGTGCTTCCTACCCCAGCACAGCATGGGGCAATACCCAGCTGCACTGCGGAAGGAAGAGGCCACACCATCACACTTCATTCACAGAGGCAGGTAGTGCAAGAGGAGTGCTCCTGTTGCACTCCACTCCTTGCAGAGACAATGCCAGGACTTGCACCAGATGGCGCTGGAACAAGGTAGGCTGTGGAAAGGGCCAAAGTACACAGTGGATGCATTCCTAAAGCATGGCTAAATGAGCACAGTTTGCAATCTTTCCTTACAAGCTGGTTCTAATTGTGAAGAAGAGAAAACATCCACATGATGGATGCAAAAAAAAAAGTCCACTGGGGCTCAGTGCCGTGAGCAGTTGCATCACAGATGGCATTTAGCGAGACGGGATGTTTCTTTCAGTCCCATTCACCCTTCTTTGCTTAATTTGATAGAGCTGACAAACTGAAAATTGGAGAGGACTCCTGTATCTTTAATAGTTGTGTAGAAGAGGGAAGTTTGCTTGTTACTTGGTTTCATGACGAACAAAACCTGCTGAAATTCCCTCCTCTGTACAATAATTAAAGGTACAAGCGCCATCTCCAGTTTTCAATCTGGTTGCCTCTATGATCATATTCTAGTGCAGCAGTAGACAAAGTATGGCTGGAGGATTGCCTTCCCCACATTCTCACACACAATTTTAAAAAAAAACTGGAAAAGAATTCCAGTAATTTCCAGTAGCATCCGGTCATTTCCTGTCCTGAAAAAAAAATGCCTAAAACAACTCAGATGAGGCAAAAAGAAAAAAAAAACGCTAGCAAATTTGTCCCCAGTCCAGCTGGAGGACACAAGAGGCCATTTTCATAGAAAAGGAGGGTGGTCTGTGCAATATCAAAGATGACTGGAAAAACTAAAAGCATTTCCCACTCAATGAGAAGTACTGTAATGATATAGATGAAATAATCAATATCCCACAATGCTATTGATTATTCCATCTATATACTTACAATACTTCTTACTGGAGCCTAAAAATGGGATAAATTCTGTTTTACTCAAGGGGACTGTTGGAATTATAAGTAACCAAACTGAGCGATAATCAAAAGGTTTTTACTGTAGAACATACATTCATTATATGGCTTATATCCATTAGTATAGATACCAGCTGCCACTACAAGCAGTCCTTGGGACTGAATAAGAAAGAAGGATCCATACCACATACTTTCAAGAAAAAACACAGGCTAGCAAAGACCAATCTGGTCAAAATGTCTCACTTAAAGATCCCAGGAATGGACATACTGTCAATTTCTTCTTACAATTATATCTAAATATTATATCTGCCACTACATCTAAATAGGTTTTTTATACAACATTGTCCACTGATAGCTTATTACCAGTAATAGTTTTTGTACAATATTGTAGTCTCAGAGTTTCATATGTGAGTTGTTTTTGTACATGTACGTGGATCTTGTGTTTGATACGCAGTTGTCAAGAACATATTGTAAGACTGGATAAAGGTTGAAAATACTTATAGTAATCAGTAACATTGGGTGTTATGTTGTAAATAACATATTCTGATATCAATACCTTTTAAATTGTGGTCAATTGGTTGGTTGGTATAAATAGTAATGTTCAATTATTTCTCTATTTTTTTTTATCCCTACCATGGGCAGTAGTCTCAATGTCAAGAATGTCCTTGCAATTCTAAAATCTCAGAAAGTTACCCACTCTTGCGCTACAGTCTCCACAACATCATGGTGGAACAGCTTACCCTCAAGAGAAAATGCTTTCCCAGAAACATTTTGTTAACTTTGTATATTGTGTTTTCAATTTGTATATTCCTTTGTTTGTTCTTGTCCACTAGCAGGAAATAGCAATGTAACTTCTAAACATTGTAAATAACTAAGAGCCATCCATGTTGCTTGGCTGTAATGTGATGTAAACAGGCCATTCTTCTCACATCCTCTCTGATGTTGAAGATAATGTATACATCCCTTCCCAAAGTCACAAATCGGTAGTGACAATCCTGATTAGTCCTGTCTTGTCCCACTTTTTCAAGTGCTTTTAAAATGTCCCAGTTTCTTTCTCCTCCTTCTCCCACTTTCCCCCTTTGTCCAAAACTTACTTCAATTGCTATAAGCTGAGTTCAAAGAGCAAAAATAGCTTGCAGTCAATTAACTAAGGCCCTTTTCGCACGGCATCTGCCATGCAAAAGAGAGTCTGGAGCCTCGCACGATTGCGAGGAGTGATCTGCATGACGCCCTAACAATCGCACAAGGCTCCAGGGGCTGGCAGGCAATGATCGCGCACCTTTGCTTTCAGCTGAAAATGCTGCATGATTATGCATTGCTCCCAGACCCCACGTGCACTTACCTGGGGTGCGGAACTTTGGGAGCCAGGCCAGTCGCACTTCCTGTCTCAGTGCAGCCTGGGAAGGTCCCAGGCTGCACTGCAAAAGGAAGAGGTGGGGCTCTCGCGCGAGCAGGAAGCTCATGCAGAGCTGAAGAAGCAGGGAAGCAAGAGCCTCTCATAAGAGGCTGCTTGCGCATTCACCGCACCTCAGCACCAAGAAAAGGTAGGATGTGGAAAGGGCCTAAGTTGGGGAAGAGAAGAGGATGGAATCTTGCCCTTTCTAGTAGACTCATCTTAAGTGTTTTTCCTCATTAATAACTTTTGCCATCTTGACCACACTCTGATCTTGCTTGTGTTCTGCTTTTCATCTGTGAAATGTTGGAAGGCATGTGTAAGTCCATTATCTTTCAAGAATTAGTCTAATCTCTTTTTAAAGCCATCAAACCACACAATTTAGCAATGTGTTTTGCAAATAAGTACTTACCTTTTCTGCACTATTCCAGATCTACAGTATCCAAGTACTGTCACACCATAGATTTGTATAAGAGCAGTGTGACAACTGCTGTTTTATTTTTGAGTCCTTTTCTAATTATGCCCACCATGAAATTTACTGCTTCTTTTTTAAACAGCAGCCACACATTGGGTCAGCATTATCATTGAGCTGCCCAAGATCCCTTTCTTGGTCAGTAGCTGCCAGCTCAGATCCTTTCACTGTATACAGAAAGTTGGCTTTATTTTTTTTTCTTCACTTCATGCTTACTTACATCCTTGAGATGTCAGATCCGGCCATGGTAATACCTGCCTTGGTTACATCCTGGTTGGATTATTGTAATATACTTTATGTGGGGCTGCCTTTGAAAAGTGTTTAGAAATTTCAGCTGGTCCAAAGGTCTGCAGCCAGATTGTTAGCTGAGTCTGGCTACAGGGATCACAAAATTCCCTGGTGGATAGACATAGGGGCACACTTTCCTGACTTCCTCACTCTTAAAAATAATGATAAAAGCTGAAATCCTCATTACTGTTTCACTATCTTTCTAGAGCTGGGAAGGTCAATCAATTGATTTAGCACTCTGGCCAATGGCATCCCTTTCCCTACTTTTAACAAAATAGGAGTGGGATGCCTGGGATCTAGGAGGGAAGAACAACACTGTTGCTGAGACAAGAGCGAAGCGCCAACTAACAGAAGGGCTCCAGATGACTTATAAGGTAAAGGCAAAAGACTCCCTATCAATGTTTGGCAGACAAAATTTAAAGGATGTAGCAGAGAGAACTCCTGATCACTCCTAAGGAGCAATTGGTGGCAAGAATATGCAACAGGCAGTGGAGGAAGACATCTGAAAGACCAGAGGCAGGAAAATCACTATGGGAGCTTGTCACATGCCCATGCTCTCCAACTGCGCCAATTTGGCTAATACAGCTCTTTTTAATCCTCTTTCATCCCACTTTTTTTCAGCTCCTTTTGAGACATCCCAGTTTCTCTCTCTTCTTCTCACTTTCCCCTCAGCTTACTTCAATTGCTACAAACTGAGATTGAAGTATATAAGTAGTTTCCATTCAGTTAAGTCGGCAGGAGGAAGAGGAGGGAGCAGAATATTGCCCTTCCCAGTAGGTTTGGGAAAGTGAATTGCTGTAGCCTTTCCTGATTTGTTTTTCTTCCTTATTAATAAATTTTTGCCATGTCAACCACACTCTGATGCTGTTTGGCCACAAGTGCCCAGTTTTCATATGTGAAATGTTGGTGTACACACATGCCCTCAGGGATTAGCAAGTAAATTATCATGGCCCTTTCTGCACCTTACCTTACCTTATCCCATCATTCTATGGTCATGATCCTGGCAGTGCCTTTGCCAGGAAGGGAGTGCAATAGGAACTCTCCTCTCAGCACTGGACTGGCTCCCTGTGGAAGAGAGCGCAAGGGACATGCCTCTTCCTTCCGCAGCACAGCCAGGCTTTTTCCCATGCTGTGCTGAGGCAGGAAGCACCTCCATTGCACTTCCAGGCCTTCCACATGGCAGGTAAGTGGGGAGCATCACGCAATCGGGGGTCATTGATGGAGAAAATCCATCAGTGATTTCCCCTACGATCACACTGGCTGGCGACACAAGGATGGGACTATGGTGACATCTTGCAGAAGCGTAGTCACAGACCCACTCCTCTCACATCCCCATGCCAGGACACCATGTCCATGCAGAAAGGGCCCTAGCCTCAGCTCATTTTAATAGCACGGCAGAAGTTGCCATAAAGCTTTGGAACTACACAGACAAGATGATTATATTTAATGGCATTCATGGGGTCTGGACATGCACCAGTGGGGGTCCTGTTCTCTACAGTGGTAAAAACAAGGTATTTCACACTGTAAGGAATAGTGAATAACATCTTATTATTATTATTATTATTATTATTATTATTATTATTATTATTAATTAATTATCCTTTATTTATATAGTGCCATCCATGTACAATCAGTGGAATAAGAATTAGTGGAATAAGTATGGATTGCTGGAAGGAAGTCTGGAATGCTGAGCAGTGTTTCTAGCGCTTTACCTAGGGAGATGTTGTTGCACTGAAGCAACTCTGGAATGAAATTATTCAAATAATATTTGAAATATATAGGTATAGTTTTTCAGTGGAAAACTCATGAAATTGCTGTGATATCTAAGAAACTCACGGTGAATACTAGTAAGGACCCATTACATGGTGGTTGAACACATGCTATGATGTCCCAGATTCAGTTTATGGTGTCCCCAGTTAAAAGGTTATACAAGGGGATGGGTAACTGCAGTGCTCCAAGGGGCATTTTGAATTTAAAAAAATAAAATTGGGGAGGCCTTTGGAAAAAATGGCCTTAGGAATTGCCTGTGTCCTTTCACCACCCAGATCTATGGCTGATAGCAAAGAAAATATGTTAGCAGCAACAATTTCCAGTTGCTAGCTGCATGAGGCAGACATTGGATATCTCCAGGTTGTTTGTTTCTTTGTCTACTGTGCATCTTTGAAAAGAGAAAGTGATGCACTTTCAGAGTAAAAAAAAATTCCATTTTTTAAAAGATGAAATCCTTGTTTCCTTACTGTACTTCTGCTTTCTTATGTATTTGAAATACTGTAGCTTGGGACTGTTCTATAGTTAAATCCTAAATAACACAGAAAAATGTTCATCAACTTTCAGTGGCAATTTTTTTTTTTAAGCGGCTTTATGGGAGGAAATTGCTATAAATTGAATCAGAGAGCATACCTGGTAGCCCAGTATCTCCTATATCACCCTTTTTTCCAGGGGGACCAGGAGGACCTGGGAAGCCAGGGAGCCCACGTGGGCCCATAGGTAGACTAACTGGAGCATCATCCGTATCTTGAGTTTCTACCGTTCTGAGTAAAGAAAGTGCCAAGAGCCACAGGCCTGTAGTTAAAAAAAAGACATAGGAAATATACTATTGCTCCTTCCAAATTTCCTTTGATTCCCCCCCCCCAAGAATCACAGCTTGTAAGTCACAGAATGCATGTCCACCAAAGTTGAAATGCTGATGCTAACGTTCATGCTAAAATAAATCAGGTAGTCTGTGATAGATGATGATGCTGTGATTGAGGAGCAACTGATTGTGCAGGGGGCTGAGCCAGGGAGTGAGCAAGTCAACCTGCAAACATCCCTTGCACTGGAAGGTCAAACAGAGACTGAGTTGCCCCAGCCAGCTCAGGACGGAGAGGGAACCAGCAGTGATGCAGAGGAGTGGCAGCCACCTGTGCCCATCAGCCCTCAATCGCGAAGAAGGCTGAAATGGGCTGCTGAGAGGGAGGCTGCTTGGAGTAGGCTGAGGAAACAATAACAAGCAGCACCTGCTCACAGGGGTTGTTTAAGTCTGCCAGCATGGCTGCTCCTTGCTTACAAAAAATTATTAGCAAGCCCTCACAACCTTTGTATCTCCTGCTCCCTGAAACCCTCTGGATGGATCTCTGCCTCCTGAACCTCTGGACTGGACTTGACCTGGCTTCTCTTTTGTTTTCCTGATGTTTACTATATTTGGACTCCGCAAGTGTTCCTGGCCGCTCTCCTCCCTTGCTGGCTATGGCCCAGCAGGGAGAGATTCCTGACATAGTCTCAACAATGCTGCTAGATTCTTCCCCACCTACCCCTTTCCCCTTTTTATGCTGAAACAGGAAAACACGGCTATCTTTTTGAAAGCTCTCTACTTGGTTTCCATATGGTTGAACAAAATTGGTCAACTAATCTACAGTGGCCTTTCTACTTTCATGTGGGTTTGGGACTCAGAACTCTCATGAAAGTTGAAAAACTGTTAATAACTCTACCACTCCCACAATCCCCCTCCCATTCCCTTCCAGGGCTCCCCCCTCCCATTCCCTTGCCTTTTGCAAGTCAAGGCCAGATGCAAGGGTATGGGAGGAGGGATCTCTGGAGGGGAGAGGGAAGGTTCACATGCATGACTTCCCCTGATTCCCTTACTTTTTTGCCTCAGAGCAAGTTCTCAAGGTGGGGGTCAGAGGCCGGAATAGGAGGAGTGAACTCTAGAGGGGAGAAGGAAGATGCATGCACATGCCTTCACTCCCACATTCCCTTGCCTTTTGCCTTGGCATGTACATTCGTAGTGCCAGGACAAGAGGCAAGGGAATGAGCAAGGGAAGCTCCAGAGGGAAGAAGGCAGGCATGCATGTGCCTCCCACCCATTCCCTGCCTTTTGCCTGGGTGTGCTTCCCTTCCTTCTCTGCACCCAGCAAAACACAGGGGAATGGGAGGAGGAGAATGGGAGGGAAGGTATGTGTGCACCCTGTCAACAATCAAACTCACAAAGGCCAAACCTGCAAATGTGGAGGGAGCAATGTAATTTGAAAGCCTCATGTTTCTGATTATGATCAGAGTGTGTTGTTGTATCTTTATGGTTAACCCATACATGACAGTAATCATTTGCTGTTGCAGAAACTGATGAAAATGCACGCAAAAACCATCCCTAAGTAGCTGTTTTGTTCGCAATTCCATGATTCCAGTTAATGATATTGCACATTTTAGTTGTTAGAACTTCCTGACAGTCAGAGCTGTTCAGTAGTGGAATATGCTTCCTAAGAGTGTAGTGGAGTCTCCTTCTTTGGAGGTTTTTAAACAGGCTGGATAGCCATCTGTTGGGAGTGCTTTCATGGTGTATTCTTGCATGACAGGGGGTTAGACCTGATGACCCCTGTGGTCTTTTCCAACTCTATAATTCTTTTCACCACCACACAAAATGGTATCTTTTCATGTCACTCTTTTTAAAAAGTAAATATATGGGTTGAGTATCCCTTATACTCCAGGAGCCCTGGTGGCGCAGTGGTTAAATGCCAGTACTGCAACCACAAGGTTGTGAGTTCGATCCTGTCAGGCTCCAAGGTTGACTCAGCCTTCCATCCTTTCGTAGGTTGGTAAAATGAGTACCCAGTTTGTTGGGGGCAATTAGCTAAAATACATTGTAAACCACTTAGATAACACTAGTTGATAGGCGGTATAGAAAAAAATGCTATTGCTATATTGCTTACCTGGAAATCTGAAAACCTCCAAAAACCAAAATCTTTTCCAGCCAGCCACCTATTTCATGTCTCATACGCAACACAAATAGCAAACAAACAAGACACAAGGCTGGAGAGAAATGTGAAGCTAGAGAGAAATGTGAGAATCTGTGAAATGGCAGGAATTTGGGAGATACGCTCAGCATGAAGCAGCAGCTGAGGTGCTCATGCTCTTTTGTTTATAGGCTCCCTGAAGATCCCCAGTACAGTACTATATTTTATGTACATGCAAAAAGAAGTATTCCAAAATCTGGGAGGAAAAAACCAGAATATAAAACATTTCTGCTCTCAAGCCTTTTGGATAAGGATCCAAATAGATATCATAGAATCATAGAGTTGGAAGAGATCCCAGGGGCCGTCCAGTCCAACCCCCTGCCATGCAGGAACACCCATCAAAGCATTCCCACTCAACCTGAACTATTAGAAAACACTCCTATATCTAAACACATGAAAATAACGCAGGTAGTAGAAAGAATCCGCAGAACTACATACATATATAGATAGTTCCCATTCTTTTCTCTGTAATATGTGACACTTTGCACTTACAAAGCCAGCAGCTTCCTTTCTAACGGAAGAGAACAATATGCTGTTATGTCGCATTTCCATAGATGTTTGTGCAGAGCTGAGGGCATTCATGATAAAGAATGTGGAAGCACAGCTGAAATTCCGCATTGCTGTCATGGATCATACAGTTCCACCAGGTGTAATTATGTCTAACCTCCCTCTGCATACCAGACCTACCTGTTTTCTTGCTGGGTGCCCCCTCCCCATACTCATTTAGCAGCTAGTGGAGGACAAGGAGAGAATAAGGGACAGCCAGGTAGCAGAATGGCTCTATTTCTGCAGCTGGTGGAAGGAAGATGATGGACATCCACAGAACCCTAAAAAGTTCAAGAGGTTGGTCATTTATTTATTTATTCATACAGCATTGATTTCAATTAACTTAGTCATGTGTTTCTCTGTCAAATTAACGTATTGTCCACATCCATAAATTACACAGTGCACACCTTTCTGTCTTTATGAAGGGCCCACCACCAAAAAATATCGTATTTTTTTGGCATCTTGTTCAGTCTATATAAAAGTAAAAGCCTTCCAAACCTCAAATAAAAGACACCCCTTTATTTGGGTGTCTGACAACCCTAATTAAGGGGGTTATAATTCCTCACATAGTGAACAGATAAAAGAAGAGAAAATGGACTTTGTGTAGTAGTTCATCTACTCTCCTCGTTGTAGCTTCTTCTGGCACATTAACCTGTGCATCAGACTTTCTCCATGGCCTTCTTTACCTCTTCAACCATCTCTCCTTCCCTCTTCCCAACATGGAAGAAAAATACTTCAATTCTGCCTCTGTCTTATGCAGGAGACTTTTCCTTGGTTCCATAACAGTGATGGCTTGTGCTACAGAGTTGAAAGGTTTGAGCTCCAACCATTATATATTCCTGACTGTGAAGCCCCCAATATATTAAAAAGGAGGAACTTTAATAACTCCAGGCCTCAGTGTTGTTGGCTGGCTTGTATAGACTTGCAGGCTGCATAATGAGGAAAGGGCCCCTTACCTTGGAAGGCGGATATGCTTTATCAGCACTTCTCAAAACATCTATGGGCAGGAGTGGCAGGAAGGCAGTATTGCTTAAGTCCTTAAGGAACCCTGGTTCCAAGGCATGAGTATGTTTCCAGTGTTACTTTTTAAGCATTGGATGAAATTGATGTCATTGCTGGAAGAGAATTAAATAGTTAGATGAATAAAGGAACAAACCTGAAGTAATAAAGCAGTGAGAGCGGGGTATTCTCAGCTTCACGGCAAACCACTGAAAAATCAGTTTTTCAGAGCCCATATAAAGCTGCTGACTTTTGAGTGGCCAGCTTCATTGCTTAAATATTTATATATACTCCTTTGCCTAGTTGATTTTTTTTTAAGATTAGTCATTATTTAAAAATCCAGGAACAAATTTTTCAACATACTCAGCATTCCTTCTCCCTAATATTTACTTTTGCTATTCTATAATCTTTGAATGAAAATCCCCATTCCTTCTTTCCAAGGAAAAGTCAGCATGTGACCAGTTTCCCATGAATGAAATCACAGCTGGCTGCCCATATCTGAACTTTGTATGCTAATTTATTGAAACTGGAACATTTTTGCAATGCACTGTGTTTATTTTACTGATTAAACCACAAACTCTGCCAGACAATTATTTGAGAACCTGTCCCCTCTTTACATATTATATGTAACAACACATTTTAATACAGAAATCAATTTGAAAGTCTCCCTAAGTGACCTCTCTTTCTTTGTTTTTGTCAGTCTGCCTCTCTCTTTCTTTCTCTCTCTGGAAATCTTTTATACTTCTTACAGGTATGCAAACTGTATAAATGCAAATATGCAAATTATATGCATTGATAAATGGAATGACTCTATCATGTTTTGTTTTTCCATTTTTAAACTCCAAGGTTGCTTTCTACAGTTTCAACATGCATTTTTAAAGTCAGCATAAAAAGGTATGCATTTTCAAACATGTCTGCTAAGATAGGCATTTTTTGTATGCAATTTAGCCTTGTATAATCCATTTTTGTTGGTTATTTTCAATACTGTATACATTTCCATGCACACACACCCTGCCAATATATAAGCCCTTTCTGCACGACAACTGCATCCCATCATGGGAATGCAAGAGGAGCAGGACTGTGACAGTGCTTCTGCATGACATTGACATAGTCGCGCCCTTCTCCCATTGCCATCCGGTGCAGTCACAGGGTAAATCATTGACTGAGTTTGTCTATCAATGATGCCACTATACTTATCTGCCATGCAGAAGGGCAGGAAGTGTGATGGAGGTGTCTTCTATCCCAGTGCAGCGTGGGAAAGAGCCCGGCTGCACTGCAGAAGGAAAAGGCATGTCCCTTGCGTTCCCTTCTGCAGGGAGCTAGTTGGGTGCAGAAGGGAGCGTTCCCATTTCACTCCTTTCTCAGCAAAGGCATTGCTAGGATCACGATCAAAGGATGATGGCATCAGGTAAGGTGTGGAAATGACCATATTGTTTCATGCACAATTTTTTCACCGAGGACCTGCATCACAAAATTCAGAAAGTGTGAGAGTCAAAATATAACTCAATTTACAGTAACGTATGCCTTGATTATATGCCATTTGGACTGCTGGGGCACATTCTATGAAGGAATGCCTTTGGAAACCATTTAGAAACTTCAGTGAGTCCAAAATGTTGTGGCCAGGTTGTTGACTGAGGCTGGTTACAAGGATCATGGGACTCCCTTGGCTCCACTGGCTTCTGGTCCATTTCCAGACAAAATTCAAAGTGCTTTTTTTTTTTTTTTTTTTACCTTTAAAGCCCTAAGTGGCTTGGATCAAAACTATCTGGAAGACCATGTCTCCTTATATAAGCCAGCTCAAGTTTTAAGATCTGCAGGTGTGGATTTTCTCTCAGCCCCACCATCTTTACAGGTATGTTTGGTGAGGACTTGAGAAGGAGCCTTCTCAGAGGCTGCTTCCAAGCTGTAGAACTCCCTTCCATGGGAGGTCCATTTGGCCCCCTCTCTGCTCTCTTTCCACTGGCATGTGAAGGTGTTTTTATTCAGGCAAGCCTCTGAATTTTATGGAGCAGTAGTGTGTGTGTATGTGTGTGTGGTGGTCTAAATAGCCTAAATGCACCAGATTCCACCAGATCTTGGAAACCAAGCAGAGTCAGCCCTGGTTAGTACTTGGATGGCAGACCACCAACGAATACCAGTAGCTATAGGCCATATTTCAAAGGAAGTAACTGGCAAAACCACCTCTGAGTATTCCTTACCTAAGAAACCCCTATGAAATTCATGGGTTTGCCATGAGTCAACAGTTAACTTAAAGGCGCATACTCACACACAATGTGTGTGTATGAAGTGGTGTGCTGTATTTTTAATCTTTTACTAGTAATTTCATTTTAAATGATGTTTAAATGTTTTTAATCATGCTTTTTAAGAATATTATTGCTATTTAACTCTTTTTTAACTTTTGTAAACTAACATTTTTGCTTAAGCCTTTTAAGCTATTGTAAGCCACCTTGAATCCCATCTTAGGAGAAAGGTGGGCAATAAATTCAATCAATCAATCAATCAGTCAATCAATTCAGGATGTGTATTTGTTCTGAATGGACAATTTATGTATATTCACATTAAAATGAAAATTGCATTAATGCTTTTGTATTCTCACTGATAAAAAGGTGTTTAGAATCTGTCCCCTGTTCATGATTAGGGATCTAGGCCAGATTGTCCTATGCACTTTGGAAAATGGAGATCTCTCTTCATTAACTTGTATTTACAATCAGCCCTTCACATTTGCAAGGGTTAAGGATGCAGGACCTCTGCAAAAGTCAAAAAATGTTTATCCCAGATCCTCTGAGGAAGCAGTCTCAGACCCCAGTTCTGGTTCTTTTGTCAGAAAGGGGAAGGGAAGGAATTGGAGAGGGGAAACTTGGAGAAGGGGTTTGAATGGCAATGGCTCTTAGGGAAACTTTTCACGCTGGTCTGAGAGTGCTTCCTCGGAGGACCTGGGACAAGCAGAATTGTGAAGTGAAGTGGATTTCATGGCTTTTCCAAGCAGGGGCAGAACGGGGGGAGTGGGCAGCAGAAAAACAGAAAGGCGTTGGATTGCAATTGTTGGTGGTGGTGTCTTTAGTACCAATCTGTATTTGCCTCCTCTGACAATTTTGGAGACGTGAAATCATGGGGGGTGGTGGATGAGGAGCTAGAAAGTCATGAATAATCAAATTCATGAAAGTGAAACCTGCAAATGTGAAGGATGAATTGTATTTGTGTTGTAAATGCTAACTGTACCAATGCCTCCCACCACACCTGGAATCTCAAAGAAGCTCCTAAGGAGAACCTTTACAACATCATTCAAACCATTCTGCTTAAAAATCTCCAGCAGAATAGTGTTTCCACCTTTGTCCTTGAAGAGTGTTCAGAAACTGCCTTTGAAGAGTATTTGGAAATTTTAATTGGTACAAAGAGCTAGCTACAGGAATTATATAACTACCTTGATCCAATATTTCCACTAGCTGCCCCTCTATTTCTGGACACAATTCAAAATGCTGGTTATGACCTATAAAGACCAATATGGCTTAGGTTCAGGCTATCTAACAGGCCACACTCCTCATACAAACCTGCTTGGATCCTGAGATCCACAGAAGAGACCTTTCTTTCAGTCTCACCAGCTTCACAGGCATAGTTGGTAGAAGCACAGAATAGGGCCTTCTCAGCAGCTGAGCTGAGGCTCTGGAACTCTCTTCCTAGGGTGGCTAGAATGGCCCCCAATGCTGTCGTTTCATGGGCAGATGAAGACTTTTTTGTTCTGACAGGCTTTTAGAAATGAAACCTTTTAAGGAAAGGCTTATAAGAAAGTGTTGTTTTAAACTGTACCTTTTAACTGCAATTCATCCTTTCTAAGTGTGTGTTTTAAATTGTTTGACTCTGCTTAATGGTTTAATTTAATTTTATTTTTGACTTCTTGTATATTTTTAACTATATCATAATCATTTTAATTTGTAAGATGCATCAAGTCCTGATAATATTGGTGGTCGTGATGATGATGATGACGACGACAATGATAGTTGTAGTTTTCATGAGAAAATCACTTAGCAGTCCTCCCGGAACCATATTTTTTTAAAATTAAACAAAACAGAGCAACCCAAATTCACCCTGATTCTATGACAGATTGGAATTTACTATATTTCAGGCAAGGCTTCAAACTGGGGACAATTGAACACAAGTGCCACCCCATCATTATCTTGGGTGGCCACAAACTGAAAACTGATTCCAGGTTGAAAGTCTTAGGCCATTTCCACACTACACTATTATAGTGCTATTATTGCACTTTCAACATCCAGTGGAATTCTGGAGTTTGTAGTTTATTGAGGCCAAAGAGCTCTCTGGCCAAGAATTCTACGTGCCCCTCCCTAAACTGCAAAGCCCAGGATTCCATAGGATGTTAAAAGTGGAATAATAGCACTGTAACAGTGTAATGCAGAAATGACCTTAGTTGCTGCAATTCATGAGAAAAGAAAAGGTACCACGGCCAGAAAAAAAAAACTGGTAAGAATAGAAATAGGTTCTTAAACGACAAAAAGGAAGCGCACTCAGCACATTTCAGCAAACCTTCCCCCAATAATGAACAGTATGCACCTATGAAATGAAATAATCAAGCCAGCTAAGCCTTCTGTAAGTAAACAAAAGCATTCTAAACCTGGTAGAGACCATTAGAAGCTTCTTCCAAAAATGCCTCTAGGGACGCCTCTTTTGTTTCACCCGTCTCCACATTTCTTTTGGTTTCCATTTTGATGCCAAAACCAATGGATCTATCCTTCTTTAACATCAGTAACATATTCTGGAGGCAGCTGCTATTTACCATGTGTGTTGTATACAGGTACACACAGCTATAGTAGGATCACTAGAGTGGAATCTCATTCTTTCCCAGCTCAAGCTTTATTAGCTTGTTTATAGAGTGTTTCTATGAACAGTGTCCCTATTGCTCTCTCAGAAACAGACATATTTTTAAATTAACAAACTTTAAAAGTTATCTCTTCTCCCATCAACAAATTAAAAGTGACACCACTTTCAAGGCAATGAAAGGTCTGGTAGTGACCCACGTGTATTTGATTTTTTTTAAAAAAAAATTACATAATAAGCAAATGTGTAATATTTATTTACTCAATTGATTCCAAAAATAGCAGGAAAACCATAGGAGACACAAGGAGCTTAAAATGTAAGTTTACTTTGAAAAGATAAATGAATTAGACTTGGCCCATGGAATATATCAATTCAGTAATCTCCCATGTTTTCTAGTTAGTTTGTTTTAATTAGGAAATCTGTTCACAAGCCCATTGTCCTTTGGATTTTGATGCTGTAGGATAGTGCAATGTGGATTTTCATGGCAATGATTAACTTTGATGAATTCTAAGGAATCAGTAGAAGTCACCTTTCCTCTGAAAAGCAGATGTTGAGGTCAAACAAGAAGAAATGATCCTGGACATTGCTTGCAGGTGCAGCTCTTGTATTTTGATGCCAGAGATGTAAAGATACATAGTACATCTCAACAGACGTAGGATTACCTTTGTTAAACATCACTTAGTAAGTTAGTTCATTATAGTATTATCTCAAAGGGGAAAGATTTAACACGAACATTCCACTACAAAATCCATTACAAATATACGAGATCTCAATATTGTACTAGTCATCAATCCATGAGTAAAACAGGCTGTAAGGGAACATTTTATTTCAGAGCAATAAGTAAAGCAATCTTAGGCCATTTCCACACTACATTGTTATTGTACTATAATTCCACTTTCAACATCCTATGGAATCCTGGAGTTTGCAATTCAGGGAGGGGCCTTTAGAATTCTCAGCCAGAGAGCTCTTTGGCCTCAGTAAACTACAAACCCCAGAATTCCACAGGATGTTGAAAGTGGAATAATAGCACTGTAACAGTGCAGTGCAGAAATGGCCATAATGTACTCTAAGATGCTCTCTCAGTCTTCTTCTTTCAAATTTGAATATATGGTCCCCTCAGACCCCCTACAATGAAGCTGGATAAGAAATATTTGCTGTAAGATACAGGATATCCAATGCGTCTGTGCACTTTTTCCTCTCTTTCCATCTCTCTCATTTTTGCCATATTTAAACACAAGAAATTACTTGTGCAGCCTGATCAAATCCAGATAGATTGAATTCAGGATTAAAGGCTGGAGGCAGGGTGTTGGAGTGTAGCTTTATCACTGTCTTTTAGCATTGGCCAATTGGGGCTGCTGACTTACTTTGTCTAATGATAGGACTGGCTCTTTAGAATCACCTACTGGGTGGCTGTTACAAACAGAAGGCTGGGGGAAAAACAAGCTGTGGTATGGTGTGGCATTTTTTAGATGCCACATATTCTTTTAGATGCACACATATTCTTTTTCTAACCTTAAATTTCACCACCCCACAAAAAAGGAGGAAACAGTGACATCACTGAAATATGATATATGCCAGAAAATTCAGTTTATTTTGAAATATCATGGCACAAAATGTATTTTTAAATGGCCATTTCAATTTCAACATGTCCATTATCTAACATTGATATCTATCATCCCTCATGTTCCTATGTAAAAGTAGTTAAGTGTAATGGAGGGGGGAAATGCAAAAGTCAGGGATACAAATGCTATCACACAAACAAATTAATAACAGATGACTGTTTCAGGACCCTGCACTTTACTATAAGCAGCCTTGCTCATATGTGTTATAAGCATTGGTGAAAGAGAGTGTGGTTAGTAGAAGGTTCCACATTTACCTTTGAGAAAACTTTCAAGAACTAGTGTGGATAAATGGAAGTCTGCAGCTTGTGACTCTACAGGATTAAGATGTCTGCATCCAGAGATCAATAAAGATCTTAAAGTTCATTTGGTCAAAGACTGGAGTGGCATTGTCATCCCAGAGTTACATGTCTTACCTGAGCTGCATGCTTTTGCAGGTGACGTCTTTTGAAAAATGCATGTGGACAGATCCCCCTTTTAGACAGGTGAGTGGCATGACCAAAAAATATAGGGTTTTATCCAGAGTAGGTGGTAAGACAAATGAAATTGTACATAAAATAAAAATGTACAACATAAACTTTGGAGCTATCAAAAAACATGCTTGTTTACTTTATTGGACCAATACTCCCAGAATCCTCCAGCCATCATGTCCACAGCTGGCAAAGGGATTCTGGGAGTCCTATTCCAAAGAGGTAACCATTCCAAGTGCTGAATTACAGCTTTCTAGAATTTCTGCTGGGGAAGGATGATTATCTGTTTCCTTGTTACAACAATGGCTGCTCAACTGCTCTGAATGAAGGGTTGAAAGAGAACCATGTAGTTTTGTTTTCTTTTTTAAAAATAAGGATGTGACTAGTACACTTAAGCAGTCCAGTTTGCTCCCTCTTCTTATGATTCCTGCTTCATCCTGTCAACTGTTCTGCTTGTCAAGACAGAATTTCAAGGATGAAATCATTACTGGGGCGGCGGGGGGAGTGGGGGCAAAGGGAAGATGCAGAAGTGCAAGGAAGAGGTGGTCAGAAGTTCTCCTGTTGGCAGTAAATGATACACTCTGTATCTCATTTCCTATCAGATCATTTCTGGGCAGTGAAAATGCTTACAGTATGTTACTTGCCACCAGGGACAAGCAATGCGGAGCAAAACTCATCTTGGGAGGCAATTGCTTTGAGCAGCACAGTTCATACTTTCAAACTCAACTCCACTCCCTCCTAAACACTTGCCCCATGTTGAATTGCACAATGTTTCCTTTATCTGCCTCTAGATGTCAGCCTAGGATATACAAAAATAGCTCTGACAGATTTCTTTTCCAGCAGAGGAGATAACACAAATAGAATTGGTTCACAAATTTTGCACTTCCACACCATTATAAGACTAATTTTTCCCATGATGCATTGTGATTGTTAGCTCAAAATGAAAAATGGATCCCTTCTGTATGTGTGTGTTGTCATTAATAGGTGTAGGTGTCTGGATGTAGATGAAAAACAAAACACTGCAGTTTAAAGTTCAAAGTGATTCCACTAGCCACTGGGATGTTTTAATAGTGTGTTAGGGGGATGGTAGGGTTGGTGGGTGGGGAAGGTGGGCTACATTTTGATGTTTTAATATTTATATGTTCTGTGATGCCGCCTCGATCCATTTGGGAGAAGCGGGATAAAAATAAATCTTATTATTATTATTATTATTATTATTATTATTATTATTATTATTATGTAGGGCAGAATGAGGACATCTCCCCTCCAAATAAGAATTCTGCCCTCCTCCCAGTGAAATTTTCCTTAAGTTCCCAAATTTCTAGCATTGCATTGAGACCCTAAAAATTGTTCACACCTAGAACTCTTATATTTGCTGTGTTTACATTCTCTTGATATCTTTGGCCATTTCCTCACTACACTGCTATAGTGCAATTATTCCACTTTCAACATCCTGTGGAATTCTGGAGTTTGTCATTTACTGAGGCCAGAGAGCTCTCTGGCTGAGAATTCTAAAGGCCCCTCCCTAAACTACAAACTCCAGGATTCCATAGGATGTTGAAAGTGGAATAATAGCACTATAACAGTGTAATGCAGAATGGCCTTTGTTGCTGTTAATTGATGTGAAGCCAACTTTGACTCATGGTGACCCTATGAATGAGAGAACTTCAAGTCACCCTGTTACCAACTGCCCTGCTCAGGTCTTTCAAACTCAGGTCCATGGCTTCCTTGATTGAGTCGATCCACTCATAATGTGGTCTTCCTCTCTTCCTACTGCCTTCTACCTGTGTGTGTGCACATGCCTTCAAGTCACCTGTCAATTTATGGCAGCCCCATGAATTTCATAGGCTTTCTTAGGCAAGGAATACTCAGATGTGGTTTTGCCAGTTCCTTCCTCTGAAATATAGCCAACGGCATCTGGTGTTATCCTGATTTCTGGGGGTCTCTGGGTACATCCTAATTTCCTCCAAAAATGCAAAGACTGGGGAAATTAGTAGGGCACTGCTCAGCAAAGCGGAGGACAGGGCAACGCAGCGAGATCTTGAACCCAATGTCTATGGAGTCAGACCACACAAGAGCCAGGTCAAATGTCCAATTGTCAGTAGTTTATTTAGCAGAATTGGCAAAATATCCACACACATACACAACGAAGCAGTCACTCACACAAGCACACAAGGATTAATGAGTCAGAAAGATGTGAAGGTCGGGAAAAGTGGAGGGAAAGAGAGTGGTTTATATTGCACCTTATCATGTAGTTTGTGGTTCAGGAGAAAGCAAGGCAAAGGTGGCCCAGTGGAGGAAGAATGCTGAGGGCAGCTCTCGACTAGCAGAATGCCAGGGCACTAGTTACATTTTGGAGTTCTCTAAAAAGAGCCCCAAAAGGGGACTCAATTATAGGGCAAAACATGCCTCGGGGGCTAACTCTTTTCCGGAAAACGGTAATGGCCGAATCATGCAGATGGACCTCGTTTTTGTGTTTCTTGCTGATGCAATCGTTAACTTCATCTAGAGGACACTTAGTCCCCTCAAGGTGTCATTGTTGTTGATGGTCCATTGTGTGTGTTTATGTGCCTTTTGAAGTTTCCCTCCTGGAGATGTGACTGGGGGAGTTTTGGCCTGACCTTGCTAGTTATGCCTTGGTTTTAGACTCAGATATCCACGTTCCTGTCTGGTGAACCCCTGGCTTAATAATGTTGGATATTAAATATTACGCTTCCCTGGGACTGGGTCTGCTAGCAGGAGTTACAATCCCCTCCTGGAAAATGGGTGATGAGTGTACGATATCGTACATTTTCTCAATTAAAAATAAAAATAACTTTGGAGCCAAATTGAGAATCTTAACATTGAAGAAAAAATGCTTGTCTTACAGAGAAAAAGGAGTTCTCGTTGAGGCTATAGCAAAACCACTAAAATAGGAAAGCTAGGAAAAAGGGAGAGGGTTCAAGAAAAAGGCAACTTCATTTAGAAACAAAGGGGAAAAGCCTGATGTTTACACTTCTAATGTTTCTAAACACACATACACAAACACACGTACATTGAAAAGTATCAAATCACTTCCAACAATTGGAAGGCAGTAGAAGGGAGAATCAACATACAAAATCTTCTTTCGTCTTTCTAACACAGAATTTCTATCTATGGTCGAGGTAGCGGTTGATAGATGGTGGTTGGAAACAGGGTGGGGAATGAGGATTTGCACACACACACACCATGCTGCTGGAGATGGTGTTGTTGTTTATGCAGGACTTCACTGGATATCATATCTGGCAACACAGCTTGCTTCTGGGCTGTATCGGGAATCTTGGGTATTTTGCTGGCTTTGTTCCATTGGTTGGTAAGGGCATGTTCTGGTTCCTGTCTGAATATGGACTAAGCAAACCGATTAGTAACATGCAAATCTTGAACCAACCAGAAAAATGGGGTACCAGAGGGATATCTTATGGAAAGAGAGTTTTGACAGACCAGAGCAAGCTCTGTGGGAGTTGAATTAAGATTTTGGGGAGAAGCAGGAGATGGCTGTGATGCCTCCAGTTTGGCCGGTTGGCTGAGCTCTGCAAAGCTGGGTGCTGGTCACCCTTCATTGTTCAGACAGCGGCAGCTGCTGGAGCAGCTGCAAGCGAGCAGTTTCTATATATGGTTGAGGCAATGGATTCAACCTCTGGAGTCCGCCTCTTTTCACACTTGCCCTCCGTGGTTCTTTTGTGATCAAGACACTAATATCCTCTTCCATGTACTGGAGGTCACACTGTCTCTGCTGGCTCTGACAATTTCCTTTGCTCCTTGTTCTGAAAGCGGGAGCACCATTTACTTGGGAAAAGATAGAACGTTGCAAAGGCATGGCCTCTACAATCCTCCAAGCGAGTGAGCCTGGGAACTTGCTGGCACCCGCATGTCTGCAGAGGTGCAGAGGTGCAGGAATTTCATTTTTGAATTTAAGCAACAAACCATGGCACTGCCTTATGGGCATATGCAAATTACTAAACATCTAAAAAAACTTAACACTAAAAATCTCTAAAATCTAAGGGGCTATTTACACAAAGAAGACACGGGAGTGTCGCCGATCACTTACATTTCTGTGGTGACTCAGAACTTGGATGCCTGGATTCTGGCACTCATGACCTAAAGGGGTTAGACGGATGATGGGATAGAGGGCTGGGTCCCAACCATCAGAGAGGTCCCACACTTGTGAAATGGTGGCATTGCAAAACAGGTCCAGTCGCTGTGGAGCAGACCACCAGCTCTCAGTGTATCGGACTTGACTCTGGAGGTCCAATTCACCTCGAGAGCACCTGGGCTCTGACTCTTAATTGAGCCCTGGGTTTTTAGTTGATCCATGCTCCATCTGGACTGTTAACACTTCCCAACCCCCTTCCCTTTTTACTAGTAAAGAAAAGAAGTAAAGCTTCCAGCTCCAACTGAGCTGCCTAGATTGGAGCTGTAACTTCTGTCATTTAGCCCAGCAAGCTAAGCTAAGAAGGCATATTACTAATACAATCTGAAAAGACATAATGACTACCAAGGGGTGCAGTACTAAATGCGCAGTGGCGCAGCCCATGGAGGACCAAGCAAAGGTGTCCCACCATGATTCTTGTGCTATTTCCTCAATTTCTTTGGAAGTCTTCACAATTTGTTGCACTGTGTGATTTACCTGGATGGCAATGGTCCTTAGTATGTGTGAGACTTCCTGGACCTTTCTATTTAAAATAGTCAGATTACAGAACCAGGTGAATACATGTGGTTTGTCTTCCAAATGGAACCCTTGTAACTCAGAAGATGGAGGTATGTACACTGCTTCCAAAATGTAATCTTTGATTGCTTCTTTTAAAAAGAAGTCTTAGTTCAAACAATCTCTGACACGCTGCCCACAAAAGCAGAGATTCCCAGCCATTTGGTTAATGGCAACGGCATATTTTCCTGGCATAATGTGTGCCATGGGAAATGGAGTCCTTTGGTAAAAACAGTCCTGGCTGAGTTGGACCATTACAGAGGTGTTAACAGGGACTATGCTGTAGTCTGTTGTGTCCTTTTGGGCTATCCCTTCAGGTCGTGAAAACAATGAACCCACTGTCTCATAAACATGCATCCAGCTAAATCAAAGAAGTGCGTGCCATTTGACCACCAAAATTGTCAGTCCCGGAGGAGGGTGGCGTTAATCTGGGCTAAGAGGAGTCCAAGATGGGATACAAGGTGCAGCCAAATTAGATCCGAAATTTGTTCATGGAAGACTTCCACATGGAGGGTCAAATTCCTCCATGAGGCATGTACTATTCTAGCCAATGCAGAGGGGTGCCTTAAGGATTCTGGATATCTTTCCTGGAGGAGACTTAGGATCTCCAGGTGTAAATGACCAATAAAGCTAGACTGAATTACTTGGGTGAGGAAAGCAATGACGTTACTCTGCAGTTGGGTGCAATGGATTGCTACAGATAAATTGTGGGTGTTGTGTTGAAGGGACTTCCCAAGATCCGCTACAATGTCTTTTTCTACCTCGACCCATTGGGGCATTAATTGTCCAATTAAGTCTATGCCTTGCATCAGGCTAGTCAATCCCATGGCCAAAGAAACTCCTACTTCTTTGGTGTTGGTCCCAACAACTCCTAACTTTTTGCTAAAATTTCAGTATCTATGGCATTGAGTATAGCTCCGCTAGTCTCAACGTCTCCTAAAACAGTGTCTAGGGTGTCTCATTTGGCATGTGTGGGTAAGAAAATGAAAGCCAGTGTTTTTCCCAATGTCCCCGCTGAGTCCATGCCAGCTTGAGAAACAGTTGACATATGGGCCGAACTTTAGAAATGTTAACCACTGTGAGGTTGAGCAGAATGGAAATGCTGACAGGCTGCATTCAGGATTAGGCAAACACCTCTACATCTCTCCTAATTATGGTGCTGCCTAAGTACAGGGAAGGAGAATCGGCCTGGAGTGAGTCTTGCAAATGGAATGAAGGGGCACTTTATCTGGTCGCATGAAACTTTGCAACCAGCAGGAATTCAAGTTATGTTTGGACAAATGAGGAGGAAAGTTTTCCAGTCCCAGGAGGGGTGGCAGTCATTGAAGGTGAACTTAACTAGGAAAGTAGGGTTTTTGTTGGCTAACCCCACAAACTGCTGGAAACTACGGGATGGGGAAAAGTTGTCAGCGGAGGTGTGGGCCTGGTCCATGTAACCAGGCACACTCATGTTTAAGTTGGAACTGAATCTGACCATCGAGGTGGACATGGATTTGAGTGTAAACCTCAGCAAGATATTGGTGTTCATACCATGACTGCATACCGACTTCTGCCAGTTCTTTCTCTATATGTCAGTGAGTTCCACTGACATATGGCTTGAATATTATCCTCCCAGTTGGTTATAAAATGGATGGTGTATTCTGTAGTCCATGAGGCTCCAATGACACTTCCCAATAGCAGCAAGATCAACAGGGATGAGCCCATTCTGTCTCCCTGTAGGGAACACAGAACATAGCAGGGCTTGTGATTTTGTACTGAGGGGCGCTCAGCTGGGAAGAGAGAGAGAGAGAGTGAGAGAGGGGATGGAGGACTTGTGAAGAGTCATCCCACTCATAACTATCCCTACTTTCTACCCATTGTCAAAAGTGGTAGAAATGAATAAAAATGTCTCAGGCAAGTTGATCTCAGGTAGCTTCTGGTGACTCAATGACATCTGAGGCGCAAGTACTGGTGGATTTGGACTTTGGGGAACCACCTCTGGGGGTTCGGGCACTCTCAACCAGCTAGGGTCAACCGGCCCTCCTTTCCATTCCTTGAGTTGGGAGGCGTGGAAAAATTTAAACAAGCCTCCCTTTTTGTGCGGGATCTGCACCTGGTACACAGACAGAGAGATCCTTTTTTCTATGTGGACAGGTCCTACCCACTTTGCTGCCAGGGAGTGCTTGTCCTTATAGAAATTTCTATAGAGAATTATCTGTCCTTCCTCCAACTGGCAGGGATGGTGCAGCCATCCTAATCTCCTATCCATCTTTTTCAAATTCTTTCCTAGCTGGAGGGCCACTTGCCGGTGGACTTGACCAATGTTCTTGATAAAACTCCTCAACCACTTGTTGTTTAGGACAATGGGCTCCAAATCTGAAGGGATGCTCATGTCTACCCAGAATGCCTCTGGGAGCAGCATTTTCCTGCCTGTCATTACCATGTGTCGCATGAAACCATGAGATGCTACGGTATCTTGGAAGGCCATCAGAATGATGAGCAGTTTGGGGTCCCAATCCTTCCCTGACATGCAAACTACCTTTCAGAGAGCCTCTTTAAGGGATCGGTTAATCTTTTCCATTTGGCCAGAGCTCTGGGGATAATGGGGGATGTAAAATCGCTGTTTTATCCTGAGGGCCTTGCAGAGTTCCTAGGTGATCTCACCAGTAAAATGGGGTCCCATGTCACAATCTAAGTCATGTGAACCCCCCAACGTGACCAAACATTGTTGAATAATAGTTGTGTTGCTGTGGCAACTGTATTGTTGTGACAAGGGAAGGCCTCGATCCACTTACTAAAGGGATCACTTACTGTCAGACAGTATTTGTTTCCCCTTGGGGTCCATGGAAGCAGCCCTATGAAGTCAATTTGGATGCTGGACCAAAGTCCCTCAATTCTTTGGTGCTGGATTGGGGCTTTTGGTCCAGTGTGGTCAGCATTGACCATGGCACAAGGTAAGCAGTTGTGAACCCAAAATTTTGGATATTACACTCTACCGGGACTGGGTCTGCTAGCAGAGGTTACACTGGATGGTGATCTCCCATCCAAGTACTAACCAAGGCTGACTTTGTGTACCTTCTAAAATCAAATGAGATCTGGTGCCTTTAGGGTATTTCGGCCTCACAGACACCATGGACTTCACAAAGCAAAATAAATAGGTCTGAAAGAAAAGCAAGCCTGAGCTTTCCCTACAAGCCAAAATGACTAAATTAAGGTTGTCATATTTAGCATATATGACTCATTGGAAAGGATGATAATGCTTGGTAAAATTGAAGGCTGTAGGAAAAGAGGAAGCACAGATTACAGGTTTCTGTCAAGTTAGCCACAGGCCTGAGTTTGCAGGACCTTAGCAGGGTTGTTAATAACAAGGTGTCCTGGAGGTCTCTCATTGATAAGTCGAAATTGACTTGACAGATTTAATCTTTCCAATAGCATGTAGAAATGCTCAGTACTTTTCAGATTGTTCTCCAATATTAGAACCCAAGTCTCTGAACACAGAAAAGGAAGCCAATCACTTGTATCTCCATCTTTAATTTCAAACCAATGATCACAAAGGTTTTGCAAATCTTTTGCATGCTATACATATTATCAAGTTATTCTGAACAATTACCAAATTGTTTGTTTGAGAAGCACACAAAAATTCTCTGAACATTGCATGAGCTTCAGATAAATATACGACTGCACGCACTATAGATATGTCTATTCAGAAGCAAGCTTTGTTGACTTTGTTGACTTATTTTGTTGAAGGGAGTTTTGAATTGCAGCCCTAGCCTTTGGGACTGGAAAGTGTACAGCACAGTGCCAGAGAAAGTGAGACCAGGAGTTTAGATTTGCAAATAAGCTAGATAATTGTTTGCAGGTTCAACTGGGCAGCATCTTCTATCCTGATTGATTCCTGTGACTCAGCAACGAACCCATTAAATGGCCCAGAAATCAGGATGATTTGATCTGCAAATCAGTTTATGGGATGAGTTGTGCTAAATTTTACAACCCGATCCATGTATATGGAGTCTAGGATGTAAAAATAAGGTAGCCCATAAAGTAACTTCTTTGGGTTACTCCATTATAGTCCTTCTTTGCTTCTAACCACACCTTCTCTCCTTTGTCCAGCTTCAGGATTGTGCTTCCTGAGAGGTTTTCAAAGGCATCTGTACTATTCTGATAAGATCCTATCACCTCAGTGCCGTTATTTACCAATGTAATATGGGCATTCAAGTTTGCCTGTAGGTTGTAGCAAAACAAATAGACTCCAGGGATTTGGCAGGTAAAGATTCCTGAAGCCTCATCAAAATGTTACTGTTCATTGTATAGGATCTTGTGGAATACAATAGGCTGGTTGGGTTCTGGATAATTTGCCCCCAGTTCCGCAGCAAAAGCAGATTTCTGCTGGGGGAGGCAAATTCCAGGAGCACCTGGTGGTCCTCGGATTCCTGGGATTCCAGGTGGTCCAATAAATCCTGGAGGACCTGGCATGCCCATTAGTCCTTGAGGGCCTAAAACAAGAACCCAGGAAAAAAAGAAAGATCAGCAGAAAGAATACTGCAATAGCCCCTCATAATTCTATTCAAGAGAGCATGCCATGGTTTGATTTGAAGCCCTCTTACATATAATATGATGTATGTCAGTTTCATATTGTCCCTCTGTTTGGGACTTATGAACATAATCACAAATAATTGAGCTGCTAATCAATTAGGTTTAGGACATTGTAACTGCTGTATATTCTTATTTGCAATCAAGCTATAATACCATGGCAGCAAATGACCCTGAAACCCACCTTAAAAGCCAGTCAACTTTCCAGAGTGATGGAGGTCTGTGCTGCTGCGAAGTGGCGCACTGCAGAACGATGTGACCGGCTCCCTCCTGCCAGCAAGTGACTCTGTGATGAAGACTTGTGACAGGTACCTGTAGGGGTGCCTGCTTCTAGTCCTTGCAATGTCACTCACTGGAGGAAGGGGCCAGTCACATCATCCTGAAGCACCCGGCTTGGCCACACAGCATTGATCTTCATGGCTCAAGACAGCTGACTGGCTTTTAAGGTGGATTTTAAGAGTCCAGTGGGAGTTAAAATGTAGCTACAACATCATGGCAACAGGACTGATGCAGGATCATGGCCCTGATTTTAAAAAGAGACAAAAGCTCCGGTAGTTTTCAGGAAGTGTCTGCTTTAGAATCATAGGATCATAGAAATGTAGAGTTGGAAGAGACCACACGGGTCATCCAGTCCAACCCCCTGCTATGCAGGAACACCCTCAAAGCATTCCCGACAGATGGCCATCTAGCCTCTGCTTAAAAACTTCCAAGGAAGGAGACTCCACTACACTCTGAGGCAGCATATTCCACTGCCGGACAGCCCTGACTGTCAGGAAGTTCTTCCTGAGGTTCAGGTGGAATCTCTTTTCCTGCAGCTTGAATCCATTGCTCCTTGTCCTAGTCTCTGGAGAAGCAGAAAACAAGCTCTCTCCTTCCTCTACATGGCATCTATGTCTGTGGTTCTTAACCTGAGGTCTGTGGACCTCTGGGGGATCATAATGTTCTCATAGGGCGGCACTGAAGGTTTGGAGAAATGTTATGAGCTTTTACAGTTAAAATAGAATGAATGAAAGGGAGGGAGGGAGGGAGATAAAATAGACAGGCAGTCAAACATAGATCTCAGAAATCAGGGGGTCTTTTGCCTGTGACAGACATCATTTGAACACATTTTAATTACAATATCTCAAACCATTCAAAAGTTATTAAATTGTTGGATAGCAAGTAATGTGCTTAGCACTTGCTACCTCTGCACATGGTTAGAACATGCAACTAAATTACACTGAGTAGCTGAGAGAAAGCTAGTGACATTTCTTGCTACTACACACACAGCCAGAAGGTGCCTTAAGTCTTGGAGGTCTGTGGCAACAAAATATATTTAAAAAGAGTCCATGATAAAGAAGAAAAAATTAAGAACCACTGTCCTAAAGCTTAAAAATATCATTCAGATATAAGATAAAAGTGAGTGTGCTATCCTGAGTCTCACATTCAGGAATGGGGCCAGTACAGATCCAGGGCATTTCTGCACCTCCAAATTCACAGAATGCCCAGCTCTTTCTGCTGCTATCACTTCTAGAAGGGTTAAGAAGTCTAGCAAAATGCTGCAAAGATGGAAGAGAGAGAGGAGAGGGAGGAAGAGAGAGGGACAATGGGTATGCAGGATGCTGCCATGGAGGGCAGAGTTATTAGTCAACATAACAGACAGGACAATAATCACATGGCTTGTCACAATGAATGTTGAACAAAGGAGCTTTTGTCCCCTGCAAGGGCCAAGTTCTGGGTCCACAAAGTACCCAGATTTGTGACCCTCCCCGTATCCTAGTGTACCTTGTTCCTTGCATTCAAATCAGAGGACCCTCTGGTACATAAAGCATAGCATTCAGCCAGACTGGCAGCCTATGAATGGAGCTTGAAGGGAGATTTCCCATGATGTTGTTACCCCAAAACATGGGTGACTCAGGGGTCCATCCATGATGCTAGTGCCTCTGCAAAACAGTGGGGAATATTAGCTCAATGGAGGAGGCCTGCAAGAGGGGGGAATCTAACAAGATCTTTAACACCTGTGTATACCAGTACCAGTGCAGGAATTACCAGCCAAAGATCCAAAGAATGTCTTTAAAAGGTTTTATTGGGGGAATTCATATTCATGCACTCAAGATTCAAGCAGTCTCACAATCACAGAAGGCTAACTGAGGGAAAAGGGAGGAAAAGTTGGATAGTGAGAGGTTAGGACATCATGGGTAATAATTACCAATCCAGCAGAGGAGAAGCAGAGCAATGTGGCTTAGACTGAGAGTCCTAGGACAGTACACCAACAGAAATCGGAGTGGCAGAGTGGTAGCCAACAACCAATGTATTGCAAATTGGCTAGTTCATGACTGGGGTTTAAATACCCTATTTCTGCTTGGAAACTGAAGGTGTTAATGGTTCTCTGGCAGACCAAACAATGGGGTCTGGAACAGACTAATGATCTTAGCATTAGGTAACAAAGGAGTGATGAGAGTTGCAATGGCTCCATGATTGATGGCCAGGAAAGGGGTTAAAGGAAGATCTTGCTGGGGAGTGTGAAGACAGCTGAAGATAATTAGTTTAGGTTCAGGCCCTATTGTCTCTGAAGTTTGAGTCGTTGATGGACATTAGCAGGTCCATTATCACTGGAGTTTCCTGGTGGTTTCCTAACTATGACCTGGCCATGCCTTTCCTGACCTAGTTTCTGCACATCTTCAGCCAGTCTTTCCCCCTTAGCCAGCATGGCCATACAGCCACAGCAGCGTATAATTTATGATTTATGCCAATTAATATTTGCTAATTAAACCATATCAAATCATGGGGTGTACGGTCTGGTAACAATGTATGCAATTGCCCTCTGTTACTCTGTCTAAATGGTTGAGAAGCTGTTTCATGATAATTGCCATGGGAGTCATTCCCAAGGGCCTCTCTTTATTTTGCCCCAGGCATCATTCCCTCTCCTCCTTATTCCCTCTTCTCCTCTAGGCATGTTACATATTGAAATTGATCTTTTGGGAGAAACTAAAATATAATTTAAATACTTTATTTATTATTTGTTTTCCTTTTAACCAAAAAAGGGAGCTCAACTTACTCTCAACTTACACACTCTCTTAAAAAAAAAACTTAACTATTAAGAATTATATTACTATACTGTTATTGTAATGGCTCTTCTCATTGGCTTTTTAAAATTCTACGGCTTTCAGTTGTTTTATGCTTTTAATCTGAACATTCAGAAAACAAATTCAAAATAGAGTATGGGAACACTGCTATTTTGTACCATAGTTCTCAGATTCCTCCAGCTACAATGGCCAAGTAACTTTTCCAGGCTCCACCTCACAGAAATTCTTGATCTCTTCTATTGCAGTGCTTTTCCTTTCAAGGCAATCTGTACCTGAAAATTTGCTGTTAATTAGTTCTCCTAACCATACTTGGTAGCCCAGGGTCTCCCTTCATGCCCATTGGTCCAGGTGGCCCAGGAGGACCAGGGGGCCCTCTTGGTCCCATTTGGCTTATATGTACTGGTGAATCAGATTGAGCATCATCCTTTTCTTGGCCTTCTGTTGTTGTGAATAAGAAAATTACCACAATCCAGAGACCTATAGTAAAAGAAATGAGCAAGTTTAGCTATATTAAAATCATCAGCAACAACAACAATAGTGACAGCAGCTTTCAGTGACAGCAGCTCACAAGTCTAACTGCCTATAATGAAGCCGACCCTTTCTGCTATAAATGCAATAATTGGCAGTTGACCTAGTGAGTTGATATCACTGAAATGTCCAGGAGCTGATGAAGTTAACACATGACAAAATGAAAGACTGTCAGTATAAATTCACACATGCTAGTCATGCCTTGAAGTAACTCTGTGGCTTAGAATTCCATGGCCAAGGTCCTACATGTGCCTGGTACGACATAAAGCTTTGATAGATGTAGTTTACCTCTCTTCCTCTCCGCATATACAAACTACCTCTCTACCAAGAGAACATCATGCTCCTGGATCTCTAGAGAATCCTGCAATCCTGGGAGACCATGTGTCTAGTTACAAAAATGCAGCTGGATACTGACTGGCCATTCACAATTTCCTAAGAAATGGCTATAGGGAGTACTCCAGAAGCAGAGAGGTGGAGGGATTCATTGTGGACAGCGATGCTAGATGCCCCCTTCTACAACTATAAAAAGACATATTCACTAACAGGATTCCTGTCCGTATGTTTGATGTAACTGTGAATCCATTGCTGCTTTATACTGATGTCAATGTAAAATAAAATGGGTGTGGTATGAAAAGCCACTGCCCTATTGAAACCCTTGAAGACAAAAGATACAATTAAAAGTGGCCTTAGAGGCTCACATGTGCACATAGGTCCTCCTTTTTCACCTATAAAAAAGGAACATAAAGTATGCAAATATTTCTTGGACGGTTGAATGCAGGGCTCCCTCATCTTTAATAGCTGTGTATTAAAAAGGGAATTTCAGCATGCATATCTTGTCATGCAACATGCCACACTTCTTCTATAAACAGCTATTAAAAATGCATGAGCCCTGACCGTGTTTTTTTTTCATCCAGTTACACAAAATTCTGGTCACATGCAAAATATTTATATAATTCCTACAACTTACTAACTTACGACTGAGATCTCAGATCATGAGATATAGCGAACATGAATAACTACCATATTTGCCAGCATATAAGATGCACCCATGTATAAGACACATTCCATTTATACACTGGAAAATACTATTTGCCTGTGTATAAGACACACCAGCATATAAGTTGCACCCCATTTTCAAACAGTATTTTTGGAGGAAAAAAGTGAGTCTTATATACCAGCAAATACAGAATGATTGATCTCCTGTCCAAGCCCCTTCCAAACTAACCTTTTCTCTGCTGCTGCCCCCCTTCAACACATCCATGCCCTGGCTGGTGGACAGTGGGAAATAATCAATAAAGAAGCCAGTGGCCCCTAGAGATAAGGAAGCTGACTTTTCCTTTGGGAAAAAAAATTAAAAAGGAAGATCCTGTAGATGGCCATATCCTATCTTACAGTTCTTAGGCTGTAGTGCAGTCCTACATCTACCCTTTCCTAGAAGGAAGACCTGTTTGATGCAATGAAGTTTAATTCCTGTGTCAGCGCACAAAGTATAGTTCTAAACAATTCAGTAACTCTCAGCCCTAGTCAGAATCCACCATTGTCATCTTTCTTTTCTTAAAAAGTCTTTGGAAAAGGAAGGAGAGAATGTCCAATTTCATTGTCGAATCTGATTTCTTTTTCCTATAGGGGAGTGCTAAGAGGTTGTGCCAGATGATGAAAATAACAGAGAAGCAGATTGCCCTCTTCTTCGAACTTCATCTCTGTGGTTATTTGAAGGAATGGCTCTGTTCACAAATGAATCACTTCCTGAAGCATGAACTAGATATTAGAATAAGACTGCATACTAACTTTAAGATTAATTCCATCATGATTTACTTCAGAGGGGAGGAGTTATATGAAATTCACCTTTATTTCTCTTTCAGAATGCTAATACTGTTAGAAGGCTTTCTCACTTCTTAATTGCCTCCACAAAGGGGGATGGGGAGAGAAATTCTTCTCCCATCAGTAGGAATTCAGCTTAGGAAAGACTGAATCTTCAGTTCATCCCACACCCAAATATCACTGTCCCAGGTAAAGAATTATAGCCACAATCAAGACAAGAAAATCAAACCTGTCCAAAAGATATTGGAGCCTTAGCATTTCCCCAAAATCATCTTGAGTACTTAGAAGTGATCTTCCGTTAACAAAACAACCAACTTCCTCTTACACTCAAATTGAAGTATGTTTGAATGATGCCTCCCCCTTAAATACTCATATATTCCTTCCTGCCCACATTTTATTAGCAGTCATAATTTTTTCACCCTCAGTTTCCTCCCAAGTGTACTCTTCTCTATTATTCACTTCTAGAGTACTGTAATCCTGCTCCCCCTCTTCCCCAGAATGATGCCAGTTTCCAGTAAATGATCTGACCCATGTATATTAGCACATCCAACTTAAAAAAAATATTTACATGTTGGCAAATGAGCAATGTTTATTTAATCAATTGATCCAGGAGAAAATCAGCCAAAAAATAATGACAGATGTAAATCTAATTGTGAGAGATGAATGACTTTCTCTCTTTCATGTTTTCTGTAGAATGCAACACCTCTTTACACATTATGTATAAAAATGACAGTTCAACATCCAAATGAGTTAGATGGACAGTTTCTGCTTTTTGTTGTTGTTTTTGGTTTGTTTCTTTGATTTGTTTTAAAACTATTTAACAAGCTCATTGTCCTTAGGATTTTACTGACACAAGACAGTTGATTTTCTTAACTTTCATTAATTCCAAAGAAATCTGTTCACATGCCACCATGTTGTCCCTTAGATTTTCTTGCTTAATTATTTTTTATTAATTCCAAGGAAACTTGTTCACATACAAGTCCATTGTCTCTTAGATGTTGGTTCTGGAAGTGATTGTGATGTGGATTTTCTTAACAATGATTAGCTTTGATTTGCATTGAGGTATATGTACAGAGCCAATGTTCCTCTGAATTCCAAATGCAAATAGCAATAGTCATGCTTCACAAAGCATTTTGAGGCCTGAGATGATAGAACAAATCTCACCTCTTTCTCTCACCATCCAACTACTGTCGAAGTCAACATAAATATTCCCTTTAACAGGTATGGAATTAGCTTTGTTGAATAATACTGTACGTCTTTAGCTGCACCTCTAGGATCAGAACTATGCAACTGCTATATGAACTGTAGGGTTCTGTTCACACTGCACAGCTATAGCAGTTTAATGTCACTTTAAACTGCCATAGCTACCCTCTAAACTAAAGCATCCTGGATTTTGCAGTTTGATAAGACAATGGAGTTCTCTGGCAGAGAATTTCTAAATGACTCATTAAACTACAGATTTCAAGATTTCATAGGCTAGAGCTGTGGCATTTAAATAATTTAAAGGTGCTACAGTTTCGTAGTGTGAAAGAGTGTTGTTGTTGTTGTTGCTGCTGCTGCTGCTGCTGCTGCTGCGTGCCTTCAAGTCACTCCCAACTTCTGGCAACCCTAAGGCAAACCTATCACAGAGTTTTCTGTAGCTGAGAGTATGTGACATGCCCAAGGTCACCTAGTGGATTTCCATGGTTGAGCAGGAATTGAACTTTGGTCTTTAGGGTCAAAGTCCAGTGCTCAAACCACTACACCATGCTGGTTCTGTGAAAGAGGCTTAGGTGTCCAAAAATTCAACTCCCTATGTAAAATGAAGGGAAACAAAGAGAGGCTGGAATTCAGCTGGTTCCTAGCCATCTAGGTGTGCTTGCCTCACATTCCATTTGGGAAGAGGAAATCTATTCTCTAGTTCAAGTACTGGGTGGTAAAACTGTAGATGATTTTGGCTGGAGATCTAATGAGGTCTGGAATAGTGCCAGCTGATGCTTCCCATGCCAGTTGGGCAATGAATCCATTCCAGGTTTTAACTAGCTTTGTTGAAACTCTTCAATGTGCTGTATTGCTATGACGTTATGCTTATTATCTTTGTCCCTGACTATATATGTTGGTGTTCCGCCTTTTGGTGAAGAGGGTGTTATAAATATGACTGATAATGACGATGATGATGATGATGATGATGATAATGATGATGATGGTGATATCATAGGTGCAATCTTGAGCTACGCAGCCTCAAAGGGCTGGCAGAAGAAAGCCAGCCCACAGCATCAAACTAGTTCATCACCCCTGACCTCTCTCCTTCTTTTTCCTGCTTGTATTCTCTGGCTACAGTCTTCTCAGCACCTACTACCTAAAAGTGCTGTTATATTAGGAAAACTATGCATGTTCACAGCTTTTGTGGCACTTGTCTGTCTGTCTGTCTGTTTGTTTGTTATTAAAAAAGACACAACTTTCAAATAACTTTAAAAAAAGACAGAGCTTTCAAATTACTGAAAGTATAGAAGAATATAGGGTACAAGAAGGGGAAACTGTGAAAGTCTATGCAGTTGCACTCACTTGCTTAAGGGTATTTGTCATAGTCTGCACATCTTGCAAGTCTGGAGCAACTGTTGTAAGGTACCAATATATCCTAAAATTCCAGTCCCTAACATCAAGAGAAATAAGGTGGTTTAACTTAAGACATAGCTATTAGAGCTGTCCAGACTTTTCCATAGAAAGCAGACCGTTTTTCTTCATCTAGAATGTTTCTTAGTCATAAAGCCTGAATCCAAAGAACTATTTTAGTTATGCCCAGCAGCTTTGATACAGAAAATGAAAGAAGCCACAAGTGCCACACAACTGAAATGCTGGAGTATTTAGCCTTCCTGAAAATGGCTGCTTTATTTAAGAGAATATTTCATTTCAGGACATACAACATAATAGGATTTGAAAGGTAGACATTTTTGCTGCAGTTTTCTGCTTCTACATGTCAGCCTAGGGCAGGCCATGATAAATAATGATAAAAAACACAAATAGAAATAATAATCTTTTTCTTGAACTATTAGCTGAAAATAATACTGCTATTATTTTACTTTCTGTTAATTGTTCAAGGTTGTTGTAAACAATTTTTGTGGTTTGCTTGAAAATAACAAAAGCTCTGACTGCCCCCATATTGCTGTATTTATGCCAGTCTGGGCAACTGTGCTGGGAGTGGGGCCAATTTTTGTCTCTTTACGGACTGCACCAATTTATCACCATGTTCCATTCTTGCCCGGTTTTCAGCTTAAAAGAAAAAACAGTTCAGGGAGGAATGGGTGAGATTCTAGGTGATAAGAGAAGCCAAACAGCTATGTATTTGTGAAGTTTTCATTCATTTCTGGTGCAGGATTGAAAATTCATCAAATATCATTTCAAATAAATTAAAAATTAAAGTTGAGGGGACTTTTGGAAATTGCTGAGGCTTTGGGGACCACAAAAGTGGGATTTGGGAGCTATACACCACATGTGGGCTGAAATTCCTCCACTCCTACCTTATACATTCTTCAGTCTGCCATCATGTAACAAATGACAGGTGGATAAAATGGGGAACAGTATCTTGCAAAGCTTTCATGGACTACTGTTCCCAAAATCCACTGTCTATGCTGGCTGTAACATTGTGCTAGTTGTATTTGCAAAAAAAGTTATTTTCGAAGCTTTGTTTTTACATGTTACTCTTCAAGAGTGGGCTGGCACAGTTATCAAACAACTGAGAGGAGGAAAGCAACAGTATTACAGTACATCCTAATAACAAGAGTAGCTTTGTCCGTTGCTGTTGTGTGCCTGCTAGTGGTTTCTGATTTGCAGTAACTGTGGACCGGGAAAGGACCGGGCCAAGATGGAAATAAGTAATGGAGTCACAGATGCAAATGGCTGTAGCAGGTGGATATCTTTTGTACATAGAATAGCTGTGTTCCTTTTGAAAAAAATAAAAATAACTTCTTGCTGAGGGCATTGAGAACAAGCCAGAAGCTGTTTGATCACAGGTAGGCAAATGCCATCTTGTTGTTTGGAGGGGAATGACCGTTCTGTGTTAAACGATTGACCATCTCCCTGGAGTACCTATCCACACACCATAAGGCTGAATCACTGTACCCAGAGGCAATGATAACACAATTCTAGACAAGCTCTTGTGTTTCATGTTAAATAAATAAAAACTGTGATATGTCCCTTGAGGGATGTTAGGTTTTATGCTCTCATGTTGTATTCCAAAGTAGTGATATTCTACAAATGACTACAATCTGTAAAATCATATTGCTGCCAGACAGACAACAGCAGAAAAGCAGAAAAGTTGCTTTTCTACCACTGGCTGGGGAATTCTTGGGAGTCCAGGAAAGTAACATTTCCAAGCTCTGGATAACAGGCACTGCAACATGCTTTCTGAGACAACAAGTCTCAGCACAGAATTTCAGCAACAGCCACAGAAGCCCAAACTGGGCCTTGTATCCAAATTGTTGTATTTGCTTTAAAAGCAGTCTCGGAAATGAATTAAGTATCTCTCACCCTTGCTGTCTTTCTTGGGACCCCATAGAACCATTTGCTACACATTATTGCCATGTTAAATAAGCTATGTATGTATCCATAGTGACGGACGGATGGAAATTTCATTCATTCATTCATTCATATTTATAAATCTTTTATATCTAAAGATTTCAAAGCAGTATAGAACCACAATGAAACATAAAATATATAACAACGCATAAAAATCAATATCCAACATCTACATTATCAAAAACAGTAAAAATGCATTGTAGGCTGAAGTAAAATACTTCAGGAAAATAGCCATATATCTCCAACATGTGTATAAAAGTAAAAATTATTGCACTGTGTCTTATACCATGAAAAAAGCACTGGGAAGAAATTTTAGCAAGAAATGCTTGTCACACAAGCTCCATGTAAAAATTTCCTCTTCTGCACAACTGTTAAAGGTACAGGAACCTTGTCCTGTTTTTCACTTGGCAACCTAGTCACCTCAATAATAAACTTAGTGGAAGCATTCTGTCTCAGGCCATTTCCGCACTAGACTGTTATAGCGCTATTATTCCACTTGCAACATCCTATGGAATCCTGAGGTTTGCAGTTTCAGGAAGGGCTGGCCGGCCCCTCACGAAACTGCAAACCCCAGGATTCCATAGGATGTTGCAAGTGGAATAATAGCACTATAACAGTCTAGTGCGGAAATGGCCCTAGTTGCGGCTTCTGAGTCAGAAAGCGTGGGTATTCTGCTCAGTGAAAACACCACACAGAATCATTGCAATAGTCTAGTAAAGAACTGACAGTGTCTGGACTGTTCCAGCCAAGTTATCTCAGCTGAAGCTGGTAAAAGCCACTTTGGGCCACTGAGGTAACCTGGTACTGGTATCTTTTAAGGTGAGTAATGTCAAATCCAGCTCCCATTATATTCAAACAAGAAGAAAGAAACAGTCTTCCCCTACCAGACAAAGACTTGTGTAAATTTGCCCTTACCTATCTTGACAGTGCTTTGGTAATATGACAATTACAATGGGGAAAAAAACTGAGGCAGTGGCAGAGAAATAGAAGATGCCAACAGAAAAAAGGTTGAGAGACATCTTCCACAAGATCCAAGAAATCAAAGGGAAATTTAAATCAAGAGTAAGAATGGTACACCACCAGTAAGAATGGTACACCACCAGCAGAAGAACACACTGTATGATCAAAAAGGAAAAAAAAGATGATGGAAACAATACTGAAGAACTATATAAAAGAGATGATCACATGACAGAGTCCTTCAAGGAAGAACCATGTGAGGATGTACCTACCACTTTAGAAAGTGTAGTGGAAGCTGCATTCAGGGCACTTAGTTAAAATAAATCGCCGGGAACAAATGGCATACCAACAGAGCTTCTCTAAGCTACAGAGTCAGAATTCACTCAAAGTCTAACTAAAATATGTCAACAAATATGGGGGGGGAAATGGCCAACATATTTGAAATACCGTATAGACATTCCAATCCCCAAGAAAGGGGACACCAGGGTTTGTAACCATTGGACCATTGCATTAATCTCCCATGCAAGTAAAGTGATGTTCAACATTTTACAATAAAGACTTTCCCCATATACGGAGCCAGAAATACCAAATGTCCAAGTAGGGTTCAAGAAAGGGAGAGGCACTTGGGATCATAATTGTAAACATACATTGGATAATAGAATACACCAAAGAATCCCGGAAGAACGTCAGTCTGTGCTATATAGACTATAGCAAAGGCTTTGATTGTGTGAGTCATGAAAAACTATGGATCACTCTTAAAGGACTGAGTGTGCCACCACATTTGATTGTCCTGATAAATAACCTGCACAGAGGTCATGTCAGGATAGAATATGGAGAAACATTTGGCAAGATGGTATGGCATTTTGTCACCCTATCTGCTTAATTTGTACACTGAATTTATCATACATAAAATTGGATTAGACTTGGGAGAAGGAGGCATGAAAATTGGAGGAAGGAACATTAACAGTTTAAGATATTCAGATAATATCATACTACTAGCAGAAAATAGCGAAGAGTTGGAACAACTATTGAAGAAATCAATGAAGAAACAGCAGCATTAAAACAAAAATAACAACCACAAATTATTTATATAACTTTATAGTAGGAGGTGAAGATACTGAAACAGTTAAAGACTGTCCATACCTTAGCTGAGTCATTTATCAAAATGGAGACTATAGTCAAGAAATCAGAAGACTAGGGCCATTTCCACAGTACACTGTTATAGTGGTATTATTCCACTTTCAAATCCTGTGGAATCCTGGGGTTTGCAGTTTAAGGAAGGGCATTTAGAATTCTCAGCCAGCGAGCTCTTTGGCCTCAGTAAACTACAAACCCCAGAATTCCACAGGATGTTGAAAGTGGATTAATAGTACTATAACAGTATAGTGCAGAAATGGCCTAGGACTTGGAATGGCAGTAAAAAAACTAGACAAGATTCTCAAGTGTAGGGATATATCTTTGAATATTAAAGTCAGGATTATCTATGTGATCGTATATCTGTCTTCTATGTACGATTGTGAAAGCTGGACAATAAAGAAAGCTGATAAGAAGAAAATCAATTCATTTGAAACGTCATTCTGGAGAACAGTTTTGCTGATACCATGGAGTGTCAGAAAGATGAATAAAAGAGTCTAAGTGAAAATCAAGCCTGTACATTCCACAGAAGCCAAGATGACTAAACTGATACTTGTGCTTTTCACATATATGGAGAAGACATGACTCACTAGAAAAGACAATAATGTTTGGTAAGGTAGAAGGCAGTAGGAAAAGAGGAAGACCCCATTACAGATGGATAGACTCAAACAAGGAAGTTGCAGCTCTGATTCTGGAAGATCTGTGCATGTCAGTTGATAACTATGTGACTTTGAGGTGTCTTGTTGAGAGGGTTGCCATAAGTCAACGTGACAGCAAATAACAAAAACAATCTTATATAGAAGTAGGGAAAACCATTAATCAGTGGTGTCATTGGGACTGAGGCTGAATTGTGACCTCAGGAAGATTGGATTCAGCACCAGTTCCTGAATGTACCAGCCCTGCACTGATTGCAATTAACTTAGCCTTGCCCATAGAAAAGAAATTGACATTTAAAACCTCAATCTATTAAAAACAATGACAGAGAGAAGTCAAAAGTTACCCATGACTCTTGCTGTTATGCACATTATAGGAACTAATAATAAGTCAGTAATCATCTAGAGGAAGGAACTGGCAAAACGACCTCTGAGTATTCCTTTGCTGAAAAAAACCCTATGAAATTCAAGGAGTTGCCATAAATCAACAGGTGACTTGAAGGTACATACACACACTATCACGTAGAAAGGAACATGACGACGCATACTTATATACAAAGGCATAGTTAATTGTTTCCTAGATCTGGGATCTGGGAGTAGTAACTAAAGCTCCTCCTGTCTCTTCACTCAATTAACAAGCAACCTCTGCTTCAGCAGCAAGCTATTTCCAGGTTCCATCCATCCATTTGCAGAAATATCTCCCCACTGGGTCTCCATCAGCTTGATCCTATGAATAATAGAAGAGAAATGCTCTGCTAAAACTTGGGCACATTGGCAGTTTAAACCGAGCATGAATAATTGAGCATATTTCCTTTACAGGAACAAAAGCAGCTGGCATTGGGGTTGTTAATCCCATTCATCTTCTAAAGCTTCCTTCTGAAGATTCTCCTTTTAACCTTACTTTGTAATGCAGTTATCAGATTCACGTCAGGGAGGCTTTCTTTGTGATCATCTCTCTAAATTTGCCTTGGACACTTAGGGAAGTGTAAACAAGTGCATGCAAGTTCCCTTTGATTTTAGTCAACTAAAGAGGAGATTGAAGTGTAGTGAGCGGCATTTCTGGAAGAATGGCAGAGAGTTGTTAGTAACTAGACTTCTTGTCCATACACATTTGTTATAGTGTAATATTGTGTGTGTATGTATTACATATTTGAGTGATTATAATACTCTTGGTGCTTATAAGCTCTTTCTCTTAGAGCTTGACTATTTCTCCTTTCTCAGTCTCAGAGAACCCTTAAGCATCATCTTAAAGCTTCTAGAAAGTTAATCCTGTCGGGGCATATAACCGCCAGTTGGGAGCAATTTCTCTTGTCCTCATCTTGGAAAGGGGAAACTCTGGCCACTTGACCAAGAGCATGAAGGCCCACCTGGAACTAACAACAAAATATCTAGCAGTGCAGCCCCACAGATTATCTGCACTTGAGGCTGTATCAGAGTTTCAGCTGAAAGGATATGAGAATGCTTTCTTTCCTTATACTTTTTGTTTCTGTGTCCCTTCCCATCAATCACCAACAAAGCTATGATTTCTACTCTCAGTAACTTAGGGCCTTTCCCCCTACGTTGTTATAGTGCTATTATTCCACTTTCAACATCCTGTGGAATTCTGGAGTTTGTAGTTTACCGAGGCCAGAGAGCTCTCTGGCTGAGAATTCTAAATGCTCCTCCCTAAACTGCAAATCCCAGGATTCCATAGGATGTTGAAAGTGGAATAATAGCACTATAACAATGTAGTGTGGGAATGGACTTAAACTTCCTGCAGTGGGTAACCATGGTTGAGCGAGGATTTGAACCTTAGTCTCCCAGAGTCTTAATCCAATACTCAAGCAACTATGCCATACAGACTTTACTTACTTACTTATTTACTTACTTACTGTGTATCCTTGAATGTAAATTGACCTCAGTGGATCAGACCCTCCATATCAATAAATTAAGAAAGTTAGATACAATGTAATATTGGTTCAAAATACACATGCCAATGGCTATGGCAAAATTTTTAAAATGTTGGGAATAGTGAAAGCGAAAATATTGAAACTAAGCTAAGGTAGATTGCAAGCCTAAAGGCCCCCAGCCAGCTTCCAAAAGAGGGATAGAATGCTACCAAAATGCATCTTTAGCGGGAATGGCATTTGCGTTCTGGAGGAGCTCACATACATCAGCTCAAGGTTCCACTCACAGAGATCTACCATCAATGACATTTTTTGGGTAGTGGGGAGGTTGGACGTTTAGATCATTGAACATCTGCTACACTACTCTTCTATAGACAGATCTGCTAGAAAAAGAAGTCTCTACCATCCAAAGGCCCTTCTGTCAACTATGCAGGAAGCATAAGATTGCTCTATGAAGTTTATCTGTCAATCACTTTAGACTGCCTTATCTCTAACTAAAAGGGTATGTTGCCCTTGAAATCCCTCAAATAATGGGGGAAGGTTAATCTAATTTCCAATATCCTTGTTTTCTAGAGGAGATGCCTCATCTGATTTTGCAGCTGAGAAAATGAAAATATATATCTGAGATAGGAAATTGATTGCTCTTCATATGTTGTTGCAACAATTCCCATCATCCCTCAGCACTGCCTAAAGATGATGGGAATTAGAGAGCAACAACTATAGGCAGGCTCACATGTACCTGATTCTTGACATACCCCAATTTAGAGTCAAAGCTATGAATTTCCAATAAAATTTGGAAACAAATCCTGTTATTGATGATAATGAGTCCAGAAAATGGAGTATTCTGACTCATTGGCTCCTTTGTTTGCAGGATATGCTTCCTCTAATATAAATTGCAGAATTGTAGATTCACTGCTGACAAGGCAGTAATTCAATCAGTGGGTTGTAAGAGATACTACAGAAAAAGCAGCAGGCAGGTCAGAGGTTCAACAAAACAAATTACAATTTCAGGAACGGAAAGCTTTCTCTGTACATCTGAAATGCTTTATTAATAGCTTTTGTTAAGCAAAGAAAAAAAGAGAATATCAAATATCAGTTTCTGTACAGATCTGCTGTGTCACCCTGGGTCAGCTAATAGAAAACAAAAATGAACTCACAGCCTGATTCTGTCTATGCTTGCTCAGAAATAATTCCTACTGAGTTCTATGGGACCTATTCCCAGGTTAAGCGCATGAAGATTTTGGCCAATGCTTCATGACAAAATGAGAAAAATGATACTGAGTCTAGATTAAAAATCTGAAAGGTAAGGAATATTTTGGAGCTGGTGGGACTGGAATGAGAATGAGTAGAATATCTTTAACAATTCTGGCTATTTCAACTGGCAGCAGCTCTTCATTGCATTTCTAGGATTGTGGTCATCATCACAGCAAGCGGCCATGAAATCTTCAAATTAGCAATAAATAGGATTAAGAACTACTTCCATTTGTTTTGTTTGTTCTCAATATACTACTATTCCATTTCATTGGATTCAACATTATGAGAGAGTAAAAAAAAAATACATTTAACTATCTGTCTTCTCTTTTTTATTTGCAAGAATATTCTGCAAGAATAAAGCTCCAGCTAGGTGCATCTAAACTCTTGAGCTTGTCCAGACTAAACCTGAGAAATATTTTGGACTACAGCTCCCCAAATTCCCCAGCCAGTATTAGGGTCCTTAAATTCAGTTGTGACTACACTTTACATGGGTCTAGAGGTCAAAGAAGCCCAGAAGTCAATAAGGCCCAGTCCAGACTACAATGCCCATTAGTATGAAGAAAACATGAATAAAATGCAGGCAATGACTGGAGATATTTACAGGAAAATACATATCTATGTCTACAACTTTGTGACAATTGCTACAGCCAATCAAAAGCAGAGTTCTGAATGACTGTGCCTCTTGGTCTGAGGAGGAATAGGGAAGGAGGAAAAGGGAAGATGAAACAAAGTAGAGTAGATTTCTACTTGCAACGTTAAAGAATGCGCTACCACAGAATGGTCTATTGTCTATTGTAGTATGTAACTTGTAGCTTGAACTGATGCCACGTATGAACATGATGACACTGTGAAGGGGTTAAATCCAATGCCATTTGAATAGGAAAAATAAGCGAATTGAATTGTGCCTCTGAGTAAATTGCAGATGTCCGTCTTATCTCAAATTTTAGAGAATGGCCTTGCAACATTCCAAGGTCTGGGAATTCACAGGGAGGCACTATACTCCCTACCAATATTTTGTATCATTTTCTAAACTAACTCTTTGTTCTCTTCTGTACACGTGTGTGCCAGTCAATGATGTAATGGAAAAGTTAACTAAAGATCTTTTTCTCCAGTGATGGGCGGGCTAAGTAAATGATTGATTGCTGACATAGAAGGCAAAAGGTATATAGTGATGCTACCTCAATTAATTGACACAACAGTTCTGGGATAACTGTTGCCCTTGCGCAAGGTATTGTTAACAATAAAATGGTTTTTTGATTTTTCCCTGAAACCTGGTCGTCTCCACTTTCTTGGCCACAACATTTCTGGTGCATTGGCCAGGAAAACGGGGGAAGGGACTATTCTGTCCCCCTTGACGGACGTTTGGACGGCGGGGATTGCGGCCCCCCTTGACAAAACCCAGGGCGCCCTCGACCTTTTGTCAAAGAGGTTTGGTTGGGGGGTGTTGGCATTCCTGGCGACAGCGTTCCAGTCAGTGGACCTCGGGTTACAGCTGGAAACCAAGCCTCCCATGGCCCTCTGGTGAGTAGACTCCCCTCATGTTTGGGAGGGGGAAGGGGGAACTCATCACTCCCCGAGTTTCAGCCGAGTACCTCTCAGCGGTGGAGAGAGAAACCCTGAAAACTCTTGGTATGGCGGAATAATAAATGAGACGTCTCAGTTGTGGTTTAATGGGCCAGATGGGAGGTTGTTTGTCTGAATGAAAGATGCGTGTATGAAATGCTTGCAGCATTGCAGTTCTTACATCCATGCCGTGATCGTCCGGGTGGCTAAGTCAGTGCTGGAGTGACTGGAGTAAAAACCCCTTTGTGTGGGCGCACGGGACCCCCTTCACCCATGCGTCAACCCCATTCCTATTGTGTCTTGTCTGGAACTCGGGAGGAAATGGGAGGGGAGAAAGTCGGCAAACTCCCTTAGAGTGTATGATAAAGAATTTCAAAAAGAATTTAAAGGAGGATTCAGTGGAAACTTACTATTGCCGTTGTAGTGTAAAGAGAAAAAAATGATTTGTTTCCTCTCTCAGTGTTTGAAGCCATTTCCTGAAGCCCCTCCTTCTTGGGCTCTCTGTTGTTTTAAGCCAGAGAAGTTAACTCAGCCAGAGGCTGGGAAATGGCAGAAATAAAGTCAGTGCAAAAACCTCAGGTGTTAATGAGAAATAGTGAAGAAGCAATGCAGAGTCTCATTGTTTTCTCTTAGGTGTAAGAAGAAGCCTGATTTTGCAATTCAGGCAGTGGGAAAATGTTACAATTAACTGGAAAGGGATCCCTTTGTTCCATGTTAAAACGAAATAAGGGGATTTTCTAGGACCAAGTCTGACCCCCTTGATGGAGATTTAATGGGCCGGCAATTAACATTCAAAAGGGTTTAGAAGGGATGTATTTTAAGCAGTTTTTGCCTGGTTGGTGATAGTGGGATACACTGATTTTGGGCTAGACATTTATTTAGCCAAGAGGTTTGGGAATAGCAGAAATAAAGTTAGAGAGTTAATGAAAAAATAATAAGCCTTAAGATGTTGGATAGGAAACAGGGAAAGGAGAAGGGAGGAAAACATTCTCCTCTAGTACTTTGCAACACTTCTACAGCAAGATAACACAATGGGCAGAGCTCAGCGCAGAGTCTATTGTTTTTTTAAAAAAAAGCTGCATTTGAAAAGGAAAGAAAGAAAAAAAAAGAGGAAGGAACTCTGCACTCGCCAGGAATTCCCCCTCACCCCTCCCTGTTGAAAGAAAAGGAAAAAAAAAAAAAAAGAGAAAAGCAAACCTGACAGCCTGGAGACTGTAACACAGGGGGACAGGCAGTTTCTCCCCTTTTAATGATAGGAGCGAAGTCTGGTTTCCTGGTAAATTCTCTCATGTCTCAGAAAAGGGAGAAAGGAGACTTCACTGAATATTTAATGAGCTGTCAGTTTGCAAATTCCCATCCATTCACCATCACTTGAGGCTGTGTATGCAGTGGTGGACAAGACTCAGAAGAAATTTGGAAGAGGTCCCATAAGTTTAGATAGTCCCCCTGAGGAACCAGAAGAACTACATACAGCCCCGCCATATGTTTCAGCAAATTACAACCAAGTGGAGAGGAAGAAGAGGGTGACAGTGGTGAAGAAGAGGTAGTGGCCCCACTCAGCTCAGCAGTCAGGGGGCTACCAGTGAGTTCAGAGTTATCAATATACACCCTTCACCATGTCAGACCTACTAAATAATAGAACTTTGATCCAGAATCATGGCCTCACATGTCTCTAACTGGCAGGATTGTCAATAGTTGCTTTTGACCTTGTTCACTACTGAGGAGTGGAGGAGAATAAATCCAACATGAGGAATGGCAAGCCAGCCGGGAGGGCACCAAAGAAGAGGCAGAGTTCCCCTAGCTGATCCCAGGGTGGGATCCAAATAATCTTGACCAGATGAATATGCTCACTGATTATCAAGTTGGTGGAAACAATGATAGAAGGGATGAAGAGAGCTGTTGAGACTCCAAGCAGGCAGGAGGAAGAGGCAAGTGGAGAGAAAGAAGACAGAGGCCTAGATTGGGAAGAAATCAGTGTGCAATTTGCAAGCAGGAAAAGGCCAGTCCTTTCTAAGTCAATAAATAGAAAGGAGGAAGTTGGGAAAGTTCAGGAATGATGGACTTAAAAGCTGTAAAACTCTATCTGACAATGAGTTTTTGGAGAAGCAGTTGACACAGGAATCTTGAACACATGGGAATTGTAGTACCTGAATAAGTTTCCCCCAAGAACCCTTGGGAATTCCAATGCAAAAGAACAGAGAGGTAGAGCCCCCACAGAGGCCTTGAAGCTGCAGCTCTTTAGGAGACAACCACGCTCCACCCCCACCGGATCCTTTCTGCATGCCTGTTTGCCTGTCCTTCCCCTGAGGGGACAGATGGGGGGAGCAATATACCAGCAATAAGGAGTGAGAGCCGCTGCCAGCATCAAGAGGCTTCCTGGAGGAGAAGCGATGTGAAACAGCAGCCCCCCCCAGCTGAGGCGCCGGCCAAGGAGGCAGGGCAGATAGCGGGGGGGGGAATGGAAGCGGCGGATGCAGCAGAGGCTGAGAGGATGCAGCCGACAATAAGTAGCAGGAACAGAGGAGTCGTTCCAAAGGGGGGGGCCCCCCTCCCTTCCTTTTCGTCTGATTTTTGGGAATTTTTAACCAGGCGGAAGGGGAAAATAAAATGAGCAGATAAGTGGCTGAAAAAAAAAAGAGCAGGGCAGCCAGAGTCCAGGAGCTGCAAGGGGCTAAAGAGGGAAAAGGGGAGTGGTAGCTGCCTACGGCCATACCACTCTGAACACACCCGATCTCGTCTGATTCGGAAGCTAAGCAGGGTCGGGCCTGGTTAGATTATGGGGACCCTTGTGAATACTGGGAGCTGTAAGTTTTTGTAAAAAAATCCAAAATGAGTAGAGGTTGGAAGATGAGAAGGTGGTAGGAAAACCCAGAAGGGGGAGAAGGTTCGGGGAGTGTGCCAATGTGCCCGTGTAAAGGGCTATAAAAAAATTGGACAGATGGTGGCAGAAGAAGGATGTGGATATGTGGTGGATATGTGGAAGAAGACAGCAGGGACCAAGTGAGAGGTGATGTATGGTGAGAATCCTTTTGTGGAAACGACAGCAGAACTCCATGAATAATGTAGTGGACAGCAGTTAAGAGGAAAAGTTTTGTTCCTCACCCCATAAACTGCAAAGGGTAAGGATTCAGTTGTGCCATTCTGGTGGGTTTGGAGGAAGGGGAAATCAGGAAAGGGGGTAAACTGCAAAGCAGCCCCCCCTCCCCATTTCCCCGATAAGATGGAAACTGGAAAGGCTCCCTGGCACAGTCCCACAGGATGGAGGAGGTGATGGAGCCCCCCTCAGCAAGCTAGAAGAGGTATGGCACCTAGTTGGGGGGGGAAAATAAGGGGCATTTTGGAGGCGAGAGCCTCCATTTTGGAAAGTGGAGTTGCAGTTGAGGGACTCTGGCTGAAGAAGGCAGAGGAGGAAAAATAAGCTGTGAGACAGCTAAAAACCCGACAACAGCCCTGAAAAAGCCCACACATATACAGGCTAAAACAACAACCTATTTCCAAATCATAAAGATTAAACCAGTTCTGGAAATCACCCGGAGGAGTCACATTGTACCTGCAGACCTCAAAATTTAAGGAAACTGGAGAAGTAAACAAAATCCGGGGAAAAGGATTCAACGTGTATGGTAGATAACACCCCTGGCTATTTTTTTGGGGAGGATGCAGCACAGAACAAGCGGCATGATACCCATTCATCTTCTAGCCCATTTTATAGAAACCTTTCATTCTCATTCCATGTGCAGCCCACAACAGAGAAACCAGGAGTGTTTTTTTTTTTCCCGAGCCCCATCATGATGGAAAAAAGATGCAAAAACTTAAAGGGTAAAAACCCTTTCAGCAAAACCCTTTTGGATGGATTAAGGGAACATAACTCTACGGGAAAAGGGTTAGTGTGTTAGGGAAATTTGGGTACGACAAGGGAGAAAATTTTAAAATGGGGCTTTTTTCCCTACAAGCACAGGCACACCCTCTCAAACCAGGAGACATGGGTGAAGGATTGGGGGCAACCTGGACATGAGTGGAGACCTTCAGGTGGTAGTGACAACCCCCACTGTGGTAAAGGTGGCCAAGATGCTAAACTCGGGACACATGCATGATCAGATCTTGAATGTGGAAAACAATAATTGAGACAGGTATAGGAGGGGCAGGAAGTTTGGTTTACCTTTTTTATCACTAGGGATTGGAAGATATGTGTATATGGCAAACAGGTATGCCCAGGGAAATGTCTCAATGTTAATTTTTTTTCAGTTATAGTATTGGTTTTATTGATTTGTAAAAAGGGGGGGGTTTCCTCCATAGTATTTCTGGAAAGCAACCATTTTTTACAATGGCAAATAGGTATATGGTTCATCCCTGGGTTTATCACTTTTCACTCAATGCACAAATTGATATAGTGTGGCTGGCCAAAAATAAAAAGGATTCACAATAAAAGCAACAGGTACATGACAAAAATGATCCCCAGGGAGGGTTTGGGTTTTCATGTAAGGCAGGTGCGTTGTTGGCTGTCAGCCCAGCATGAAACTATCTCTTCAGTTGTAAGGGGTATCAGCATTTTGTTTAAAAAAAAACCTTTTTATTATGTAAATGGTTGAATCAAAAGAAGGGAAAATGCATTTTGAAGTATACAATATTTGAAGATCATTTAAGGGTCTGGGCTGTGGATAAAAATTTAGTTCCCCAAGTAATATGGGAAAAGGCCAGTAAGCAAGGTCTTTTATAACATAATGGTTTTCCTAAATCTGCCAGTCTTTTCTTGCATGTTAAAAGTGTTGTTTTTTAATCTGTAATGCTCAAGTCAATGGAAGAAGGAAGTTGATGTGTATGCCTAACTGGTGGTTGCAGAAAAAAGGGGTCAGAAGAATTCTGGGCTAGGGGATACATTTTACCCCCGAAGCCCCAAAATGTACACCAGACCCGCAACTCCTGAGGGAGAAAAATTCTGGGGGAATTGTACAACTGGCACCCCGGAAGTTTCCCGGCAACGTACATAGATCCAGCATCTGCTGTGGAATTGAAGATTGGGGTGATTTTTGCTGGGGTTACCCAGGAAGCTAACCTCTCTACGCAAAATCAGACCCCCTCCGTTATTGGGAACAGCATGCAAGTGTAATGTGTGTTAATGAATTCTAATGCTGCTATGTATCACTTGTACTAAAAAAAAAAATAGTACATGCTTGAAATTGCAAAGTTTTGAATTTAGCATAAGGGGGGAATGAAGGGGTTAAATAAACCACTTGAATAGGAAAAATAAGCGAATTGAATTGTGCCCCGAGTAAATTGAGATGTCTGTCTTTCTAAAATTTTAGAGAATGGCCTTGCAACATTCCAAGGTCTGGGAATTCACAGGGAGGCGTTTCCCCCCAAAAAATTTTTTTTTTTTTCTAAACTAACTCTTTTTTCTTCTTAAGTGTGTGCCAGTCAATGATGTAATGGAAAAGTTAACTAAAGATCTTTTTTTCCAGTATGGGCGGGGTAAGAAAATGATTGATTGCTGACATAGAAGGCAAAAGGTATATAGTGTGTACCTCAATTAATTGACACAACAGTTCTGGGATAACTGTTGCCCTTCGCAAGGTATTGTTAACAATAAAATGGCTTTTTGATTTTTCCCAAACCTGGTCATCTCCACTTTTCTTGGCCCAAAAACTGTATAAAGATAACACTGTGCAAAAAATGTATGAAGTGTTGTGAATTATAAGGGGGGGCGCTGGGGCTTTTGGGAAACTATTCCACCGAGCCCAGCTGGCTGACTAAAATTTAATTTCCTTTCCGTGGGTCTTGATTCATTTTTCCCGCAACAGGCCAGTCCCTGCCTTTAGGGACTTCCCTACTCTAGGAAAGGATGTTTTAGAAATTAAAGTATGATTATGTGAGATTGAGAGGTAGAGTATTTGTTTTCCTGTTTTCAATATGATCTATCTTCCAAATCCCAGAGTTCTTTATACATGGGCAAGAAGGAGGGAAAACTAATGCAAAAGGGAAAGCAAAGCACCATACACTAGTGGGAGCAAGTGCTTCTGTTGTTTTCTGGTGGCAGCAGAGGCCCAGGTGAAGGGTTGCCTCTCCCACCACTGACATCCCAGGCTTAGTAAGACTCTGGCAAGGGCAGTGGCAGTGGCAGGTGGAGTGGCTGCCTCTCTTGGCACTGTCTTGGGCTAAGGAAGACCCCAACAAGAGCAGCAGATGCAGGCCAGACCTGGGTGGAGGGGCTGCTTCTCCCACTACTGCTGCCGCCATCTCCAAGCCAAGAACGACTCCAGCAAGGGTTGCGGCAATGGGCCAGGCTTCCACCGCCACCATTACCACCCTGGGCTGAGAATGACCCTGGTGAGGGCAGTGGTGATAATGGTGGGGAATGCTACTGCTTTCAGGGTGCACTGCACCCCCTGGCATTGACACCCAGGGCATGTGTCCTACTTGCCCCACCCTAGATATGCCTCTGCCCTTTAGGATCTTGTCTAGGAACTTCATAGCTTCCCTTCTAAGTCCTAGTATTCTTCTGAATTCTGGACTGCAGCCTCCATCCTAATTAATGACCGAGCCATGATATGGAATTTTTTTAACTATTTCAACATCTTCAGTGTCTACTTTAAAGTTATATAAATCATGTGTAGCCATTATAATTGTAAACTGTCTTTTCATTTCCTTCTTTGACTGTTTTTCAGTAATCATTCCAAGTCTTTGCTTTGATAGTAATATGGTGTCATCTGCATATCTTAAATTTTTAATGTTCCTTCCTCTAATTTTCACATCTCCTTCTTCCAAGTCTAATCCTATTTTTAAAATGATATCTTCAGCATAGAAGTGAAATAGATAGGGTGATAAAATGCAGCCTTGCCTAATAACCTTTCCAGTTGGAAACCATTCCATTTCTCTGTATTCTGCCCTGATGGTAGCCATTTTTCTTCTGAAATTTTATGAGGCACTCCATTATTCAATGGATATTTGCAATATTATCTCAAGTGCCTCTTCCTTTCCTGAAACCTACTTGGACGTCAGGCATTTCTCGCTCCATAAAAAAGAAAAAGTCTTTGTTGTAACATGTTGATCACCACTTTGCTTGCATGGAAGATTAACACAATGGTCCAGTGGTTACTGCAATCCCTGGTGTCCACTTTCTTGGGAACTGGAATATATGGAGTGTTTCAAATCTGTTGGCCATTTTCTTTTTGTTTTCCATATTTGTTGACAGCTTTTAATTAGACTTTGAGTGGATTCTAACTCTGTAGCTTGGAACAGGTGTATTGGTATGCCATCTGTTTTTGGTGAGTTATTTCTCCCAAGTATTCTGAATGTAGTTTTCCCTTCAATTTCTAATTTTTTTGGTTTCTCTTCAAATGGTTCTTCCTTGAATGAATCTATCCACCTTTCATCTCTTTTGTATAGTTCTTCAGTATATTGTTTCCACCACATTTTTGTTCCTTTTTGATAATCTAGTATGTTCTTGTGCTGGTTGTATAGCATCCCAACTCTTGGTTTAAATTTCCCTTTGATTTTTTTGATCTTGTGGAAGATATCTCTTGTTCTACCTTTTTTGTTGGCATCTTCAATTTCTCTGCTTTGGTTATTATAGTAGTTCTTTTTTCCCTGTGCACAACCTGCTGAACAGTTGTATTAGAGTTCTGACACTATTTTTGCCTAGCACATATCCTTTAGCTTAGCACATATCCTTAACTGCTTGAGGAGTTTTATCTGTCATCTATTGAGAAATCCATTGAGAATTCCATCTGTCATCCACTGAGAATGGCTGAGGATAGTGTCTTTTTTGCATTCTTCCCTTACAATGTCCCTGGCTTCAATCCACAGTCTTTCTGACTCTCAGCCTATTAGGCTTAATAGTGCATATCTATTTTCAATGCTATCTTTAAATTCTATAGAGATGTTCTTCAGATTGTATTTTGGCACAATGGTTGATTTAGGGTTTTTCTTTAGCTTAACTCTAATTTTTTTATATTAGCAGTTTATGGTCTTTGCCACAATCTGTTCCTGGTCTTGTTTTTACAGAGAGAATGGAGCTTCCCCATCTTCTGCTTTCAATTATGTAGTCTATTTGATTTCTATATTGGCCATCAGGTAATATCCATGTATCAAGCTGAGGAAAGGGGTGGAGTGGTCAGATAGAATTCAGCACTTTGGACAATAACTTCTCCCAGTCCTCAGTGCTGTTTTTATATGTACATATGTGCCTTCAAGTTGCCCATTGACTTTTGGCAACCCTGTAAATTTCATAGAATTTTCTTAGGCAAACAATAAACAGAGGTTGTTATGCCAATTCCTTCCTCTGGAATATAGCCAATTCGTTGGCTCTCTTCCAGTGAAGTATTAATCAGGACTGATCATGTTTAGCTTCCAATATCAGATGGGATATGATGGCTTTATTTAGGGTATTTAGGTACCTGTGTATTATTTTCATATATAAACATACTTTAAATTTAATTTCATAGATTTTTAATGGATTTTCTAGGATAAATAGCTTGACTAACATTCAATTTTTATTTCTAATTTTCAAGCAGAATGAAAGATCCAAAACAACAATAAAACATAGCAACGTAAACTAGAATTACAAAAGCTTCCAAATGAATAATATTGATTAACAAGAAAGGCATGGAAGGTAGGCCCAGAGAATGTTAAGAAGGACAAAGAGCACAAGACGGAATAGTTAATAACATTTGCTGTTCTTTTATATCATATAATCCAAGCAAAGTGCTTGTCTGGTTATGCTGAATTCTATTAAATACTTTGAATTCCATTTATCCTCTCTAAATGTATGCAACTGAATATTAAAGATTGTTAATATTAAAGATTGATAATATTAAATATTATCAGAAATATTCCTGTCCTTCTTGAATGAAATCTGACATAGTACTCTAGAACAGTTCCTTTCAATGTGAAAGATAAAGCCATTTAGAAGTAGGAAAGCTTTGTGTTATAGTGATGTCATTAGTCAACCAGGGTAGGGTAGGGGCTGGCATTTGTTGGAGGAGTCAAGGGGGATACATGCAATAACTCAGTAGAATACTTTGCATTCAAGAGGTCCAATAAGCAATTCACAGAATGTGCAATTAGAAATAGGAATAACTTATGCCTGAAATCCTGAAAAGCTGCAGCCCCCAGTTTGCATAGACAATACTGAGTCAGATGGACCAATGATCTAACTTGTTGTAAGGGAGCTTCCTATGTTCCTATTTTCTAGTTAGATGCTTGCGAGGGCAAAACTTTTGTGATTAGTGTTTTTGAGTGGTGAGGGGTTAATGCTAGTGAACATGGAAGGTGCTGCCAGCCATATCTATGAATGGCACTTAGACACTTAAAAAGGACAGGATTGATATCCACTTGTGAACTTTGCTTTTTATGTATCATTCCAAGTAATAGTTAAACATTCTGTGAGAGCTCTGCTTATGCACAAACTATCATTCTTTTTAACAAATATAAAAATAAAATAGCATAGTAACATTTTAGAATAACTCAAAGGCCATCCTGATCATAAAAATGACTTGGCAACATTTCCAGTACACATGCTTCTCTGTCACTGGTAATTAGAGATCATTCTGATTTTTAATATAGGAAAAGCGGCTTGAAATTAAATATATAGAACATAATATTCTATACTTGCTAGGCTAGTTGACTATACACTTGAAAGAACTTGATTTCCATTGGAAGATGTGAGTTTCAATGACTTCAAACAACTCTGAAATCTTAGAGAATAAAAATAGGTTGTTCATTCTCTCCATCCATGGAATATATGGATCTAACATCGGTTTGGATCTCCATCTGCAAGTAGAAAGCTTTTCTGGTCACCCTGGTTGTAGTTCTTCACTCCATTTTAATTCACTTTGGAATGGCATGCAATGGGAAGTAGAAAACAGAACTGGAAATAGGGGAAATACAGTCCATCAAATTTGGATATTCTTTCTACTCCAGCCACTGGATCTTGGGAAATGCAAATACTTGCTTAACAGGTATTTACTACACATTCCAGGCTTTTTTGTTCTGGTGAACAACACATTGGGTTTCTGGCAAAAGGCGTACGGAAGACTATGTAGAAAAAAAAAAAAGAAGGCTTCCTGGAATGCTGCTGTATTAGCCACTGGGGAAATTAACAACCGTTCTGCTCCACTGACTTAAATTGCTCAGCCCATCTCCATTTTTTTAGTGGCATTCAACCAGAATTGCTCTGGAATTAGTCAGGTTTTGTGTCAAGAACATATGGCAGAGCAGAAGGAACCAGTGTGTTGAATATCAAGTCACATGTCATTTCTCAAATCACAAGGAGATTGTTTTGACTTTGATATGGGGCTAATGTGTTCCAGTTGGCATGTCAAGGAGAAGAGACTATGTTCTATATTACACTACATTCCAGTCACAGACTCTAAGGATGTGAGGATGAATTCTGTTCTTTTCTTCTAAATGTGAACAATTGAGAGACACTGTTTCAATAGCATATTCAGTAGGATTCTGGCATATACTGACTAAACATACTTTAAAATAAGTCAGAGACAGTGAAAGAGGCAAAATTCCTGTGAATGTTCATACTTAAGCAAATAGATGGTGCTTCAAAGCTACACCTGTGGAGCAAACAAAGCCAGCAGAATGGGCATTTGATTTTGTCATACACCTTATGCATGTGCTTTAACTGACTCTAAAGGCAAACCATTTTGGCTATATGCAGTGGTTGAATTCCTGACTATGAAATATGGATTCAACAGTATGAGTGTTACTCTGCCAAAAATCCCCTTATGAGTTGAATTTGTGAACAGCATGCGTCCAAAGTAACTTCTTTCCCATTCCATAAGTTCTTGATGAACAAAGCATTTTTTTCTTTCATACACAGGAGGGTGCAGCCATCAACTCATATCCCAACTAACCTGAGATTCACCATAGATAAGAGAAAACAGGGGGCATTTTATTCAAATTTCACTTGTAAAACAAACATTATTACTGTTAATTTACATGAAATATTTTTTATCTTCCACACTGATCTAGATTTCATTTCCAACATCTCTTAACATAGTTATATCAATGTACCGCTTTATACTGATAATGATACATGATAGTTCTTGCATTTCATTCTGTATACTACAGTTCCATGGTTTATATCAGTAGCCCCCTCATTAGTTATCTTAGCCATGAATCACTCATTTTCATTTAACAGTGCCCAGCGGGGCAGATTATTAATATTTTGAGGCATCCAAAATGACATGCCAAGATGACCAGTTGGTTTTGGAACTTTTCTGGAAAGAAAACCTTTATCCAGCATGTGTCATCTAAAGTGGCAAGGAGATTCTGGGGGTTAGACTTGACAGGAACTAAGCACATCAAATCAAGAACTAGATCCTATGTAGTTTCTCGTCTATTCTTTTGGATCCAATCCAACCTTCATTGCATTTCTTCAGATACAGCATGTGGAATGTGGCCACAAAATGATTATTTGTATGGAGACGAATGAATTGGCCTGAAATAATTATCTTTCTATCTCCTTAACATATGATTATAGTTCCCCTCTATAGACTGAGTGAGATAGAGCGGCTGTTATTATATGGTCCCAATCAGAGCCTCTGTTGGAAACCTACAGTCCACCAATATTCAATAACACAGTGGATTTAAATCAATCATACTGTTTTCTCTACTACGGCAGCTGAGCCCAGGAGTTCACAGCTTGCAATAAACCACAACATTATAATAAGTTCAGAAGGGGAAATGTTCCCACTAAAAGGTTAAGTCAGTAGAATAGTCCCATACTTGTTCTTAGCAGTGAGGCCAAGAAGTGATTGTCCTTATAGTAGAGGTGTAGATCTTTAGCTCTTTCATAATTTTATCCTTGAAGCAATGAGTAATTTTAGCGATTTTCAAAGTCTATTCACAGTTTGGAATTTATTCTGCATAAAATTCACATATAATTGTTTTATACAGAATAAGGATTTTTTTTCACAGAAAACAGTATTTTCTACATGGAATTTTCTTTGAAAATCAACAAAGTGTGAATTTTGCATGAAGAATGATCTATGAAGATTATTTGCAGTTCAGGATCCCTAGTATCCCACATCTTATAAGTGGGTAGTTGGTTTCTATGACTTAAATGTAGTATTAAAAATAGGGAGAAACTTACATGCACACATACAGATTTGCCCACACTATTTTTTGAGTAAATTTTACTAAATATTTTACAATACAATAAAAAAAATCAAGATACAAAGAAAAAAGAAAAATAAGAGAAAAAGGATATTAATAAAAAAAAGTAAAAATAAGTAAAGAACATACAAAAGTTGGAAGTCAAATGTAACACAGATTATACATATGTATAAAAAAAGAAAACAGCTTCCGTAATTGTAATAATGTTCAAGTACTTCAACTGCTTATTTTCCAGAAATACTAACTGTCAAAACCTACAGTTAACATGCTACATTCCTTTCCTTGCAAAAAGCCTAAAGGATCTCAGTCCTTAAAAAAAAAAATCACCAACTATTTTTCTCTTTGTTAATTTGTCCATTTCAGTTAAGTCCATGGGTTTTATTTAGCCAGTCTTCATTTGCTGGAATTTTAGTAGTCTTTTAGCAGGATTTTTCTAAGACAGTGTGAATGTTCGTGTTCATTTTATACACTCTGAGAAATCAACAATTGGGAGCAGGAAGGCAGATCAGGTTTACCTAGCTAAAGACAAAGTGTGCTCTTTCTTTCATGAAGGAAGACTAAATGAAACAATCTACCCTTTAAAAATAATTTGCGATGATCTTCATAAATTAGTGCACCCACTCTTTTGAAAACAAAATGAGGAAAGACAAGGTGGGCACTCAAAGAAGGCACTACAGGAATTGCTTCCTCTTGAGAAGACTAGTGGCATTTTAAAATATCTACATTTGAAGAAATAAATACTGGATAGTTGAAGAGTGGATTTGCTTTCTGATGCTTCACATATCCTTCTAGTATTAGCATTCACTTCCCATGTTTTCCTTGCAAGAGTTAACACATCCCTGTAAAATGGCACATATACACAGGAGCAGGCACATGTAGGGTGAATAAGAGAACCCATCTCTTATGCCATCTGCTCTTCTACATAAATAATTAGAAGGGTGGGGAGAAACACCCAGAGCTCAAAGAGGGAGATGGTAAGGTAGAGAAATGTTCCAGCACCAATGATGGCAAAGAAGATTTTCCTGGAAGCAAGCAGACTATAGCTGATGGCCATTCATTTTCATGAAAGTCACATCATCTGACGTGACATGCCCAGCTCTTAGCCTTCATTTGCATTTAAATAGCAGCTTCAGCAGCAGAAGAGAAATAGTCTAGAAAAGAAAAATGGGATACAACAGGACTGGTCAGTACGACTATGACCATTTCCACACGGGGCGAGGGAATTGCCCCGTGACGCTACTTACTGGGTCTTTTGGCTCCCCAGTCTGGTCCAGGCTTCTCAGAAGCAGTGCGTGCTCGTCACTCCGCACTGCTCTGGGGATGAAAATGGCAGCTTCTGGTTGGTCAAGGGTCTCAACCAACTGCTGAAGCTCACCAGCCCGCCCCCGGCAGATCGCAGGCTCGCATTAGTGCAAGCCTGCAATTCTGCACAAGGGAGCAGGCTCTCAGTGGCGCTCTCCGTGCTTTTGAAAGACCTGATTTTTCCGGTCTTTCAAAAGCACACTGAACGACCACTTGGGGTCGTTCCAGAGCGGGCTGAGGTGCGGAACTACACTAAGTAGTCCAGACCCAGTCTGCTCTCAGGTGCAGACATCCTCCCTGGAGGACAGACTGCACTGTTTCAAATACCCCATGCAGAAATGACCTTATTTGTGACAATGCTGATACCGAAGAGGAGGAGGACAGGAAGGAAAAGTCTGCAGGATGCGCTCCTCATCTGTGTCCCCCCAGTAAGAGCAATGTGATCTAGGAGAACATGGAAGAGGGCCTTCTCAGTTGTTGCGCTCCAACTGTGGAATGCCCTCTTCTTGGATTGGCCCCAACTTTGGTATCTTTTCAGTGCCAAGCCAAGACATGGCTTTTTACTAAAACCTTTGGGGCATAATTTACATGAACATGCATATGGTTTTGAATTGTTGCAGGTTTTTAAGCTGCTGTAACATATTGTGGTATTTAATATGTTTTATCTTGTTTAAGCTATTTTATTGGTTTAACCTGGAATTGGTTCCAATTGTTTGTTATTTTAGCTGTATTCCATTCTGTAATCCCACAATAAAAGATGGGATTGGCACCTGGTATGGCCTCAGAGCATATGAATGAACTCATAAATGTTCTGAGTACCCCTGTCTATCAGGGATCTTGTGACCTTGACAATAGCATGTCTTAGACAAATTGAAGTTGATAAATCATTTTCACATTGAGTTCTCCAAAAGAGGAATTTTACTGAATACACAGCAAACATGTTATATACAATAATTGCTCTGGGGAATAGCAAATACTATGCTAGAGTTTCTTATGTGGTAAACAGTACATGCAAGATACAAACAAGTACCTAATAGAACATACTTGCTTTAGGATGGGGAGATACTAACTCAAAAGGCACAAACTTGCAAGTCTAAGAGGATTTGGAATTAAGCAATGTTAAATTTTAGGGGCTGCAAAGAGAAAGGAGGCATAACAGAAGGAAAGAGGTTCAAAAATAAGGGCAATATCCTACTTTTCCTAATCCACACATACACATCCATAGATATAGACACATACCCAGACCAGAGAAAGAGGGGCAGATTTGGAGAGTTGCAATGTGCATGTTGCAATGTGCAAACACTCCCTGAAAAATGAATTTTAGATATGTCAAGAGGCACCTCTCCTTAGTCCTATTGAACCTTTCCTGTGAGAAGGTAGGGAGTATTGGCATTCCTGGCTAGAACTGTGGAAAGACAAAGAGAACAAACTAATAAGGTCCTCTGCCAAAGCGAGGACTTTGAGAAAGAGAATGAGTTAGCAAGATTCTCTGGCCAAAATCTCAGATTCTGGGGGTTTTAAAGGATGATTTCAGTTTAAACGGAGAAAAGCCTAGGCTAAGCAGTGATTTCAGAAAGAGACCTCCAGAAGGAAGAGACATTCACAGTTTTAGTTGATGCTTCTGGTAAATCACATCCCCATGACCAAGTACCATTGAATCTGGAATAATTTTAAAGCATCTCAGGCAGAAGAATAATCATGACCTCAGGGAGGTCTTCAAAACAAAGGAACTTCTTAAAACAGAAAGAAATCAATTCCTGGAAGACTCCCGGAGCAACCACTTTGTGACCAAGGAGGATACAGTTACGCCACCTCATCCTACCCCCAAATAAAACAAAACTGAAAGTGACATTCTGTCCACTTCTGCCCCCTTCTTCTTCTTCTTTTTTTACTTTTTATAATTTTGTGCATTTTCATAAAATGTGCCCCTGGACCTTACAAATTTGTGCACTAGAACTTACATCTCACTACAGCTTTCATCAGTGTTTGGTATCTCCTGGAAGCTCACTGGTACTTGGTATACAGTTTGATGTTTACTTTTTAAAGTATCTCCTTTTAATATCTGAACACACACTTTTGTGGGATTGTGGGAATCCCTCAAATACATAGAAACTACTGTTTTACTTTTGGAAAGCCCCATTTCATTTCCAAACTGATAGGGACTAATGCTGGAACTGAGTTCCATATAGAGAGAGGGAACTGTTAATACAGCAGGTGCTTTTTAAGTGATCCTTTTTTGTTCTTTCTCTGCCAGCTCCTGGTCATCACTCATGCTATACTTCTCATATAGTAATGAGTTTGTGGCAGCTAAGAAATTTATGGCTTCTCTCTTTCTCTCTGTTGATTAATACACAAATTCTCAAGAGGTACTCAGCATCTGCCAGATTTCACACATTCCCAATAAAGGATCTTTAAACAATGTAAACAAACATGAGAATGAAGGGCAAATAAAAAAAAAGGGAATGCATAAGAGAACACAATAAATGAATGTACTCATTCACCTCTTTGTCCTTTAAACTCCAGGTATCCCAGTAACAAGAAGTCCAGTTGTGAAAAGGATTGCCTCATTTTACAGAGCAAGGAAAGCTAATAAGAAAAATACAGCCTTTCAGATGGATTCACAGGAGATTCTTCAAAAATATTATTATTTTGAGTTATATTTATGAATGTCATGCCCAGCCCCAGGATTCAGGTGCAAACGCAGGTAGGATCCTCCCCCACAGCCACAAAACAGAGACATTATCATGCCTCTGTCTCAGGACCCGGACAGGACCCTTCTGAACAGCCACACACCAGAGACATGAGAGGAACTATACTTGTAGTAGCCAGTGTAGCTGGAAAAGGGAGAACCTAGGCATCTTGGAGCATTTATATAATAAGGACTTATTAATTAGGCCAACAGCTGTGTCAGACTCTGAGCCTTTATAAAGAGAGAGCAGAAAGGGTGGTGCTGTTGTAGTCAACCAGTCCTATCGGTGGAAGCAGCCCAGCTTACACTTGGATTCCTTGCCCCTGTTCCTAGAACCTTTGACCTTTACCCCATCTACAGATTTTGCTATTGGATTCTCTCCCTGGGTCCACGGTGAATTCAGACTGTCTCTCTGGATTTACTGCAAACTCAGACTGCAAAAGGACTATGACAAACTTTGCTTGCCAGCTCCTGATAACAGGTTAATTAGGAAGCTGTAATCCTTGTCTGTCTGCCAGCACAGGACAACCGCAAACAGGCCAATACTTACTGCAGTCCAGTACAAATGAGAAATGGACATCCCATGAGACTCAGAGCATTTATATAAAGAAGACACATTAATTAGGCAAACAGTTGAGGAGTCTGTAAGCTGTTGATCCAGTTGAGCTTGCAAACTAGCCACAGCTCAGTCAGCTGAGCAACCTGGGTCATGAGAACCTGATTTTGTTGCTCCAGCATTTCCATTGCCTCAGCAAATATAAATGATGGTTGTAGACAATCTATCTGTCCAAATAGCCAGCCATGGTTCACAGTCCTCCAGTAGAGTCTATTGTAGCAGCCACAGTCAAGGTTTACAAAAACGTATCAGTCAGTTACCATTTTTTTGTTTGTTTGTTTCAGTAGTCCAAGTCAGTAATAAATTCAGACTCTCAGTTCAAGAGAGTATCCACCAGCATAGTCAGTACACAAAGTGAGGGTCAAGGTTTTCCAGGACCATGAACCAAGGATCCAAATGAAGAACACATTGCTTCCACCACTAATACCAGTTATTCGCAACAGATTTCTCCCCACCCCATCCCTTATATTTATTAGCCAACTGCCTTTCCAGCTGTTTGCCTAATTAATGTGTCTTCTTTATATAAATGCTCTGAGTCTTGTGGGCTCTCCCTTTCTCATCTGCACAGGGCTGCCCCCTGTTCATGTCTGTATGTTGTGGCTGTTGGGGAGGATCCTGTCTGCGTTTGCACCTGAGTCCTGTGGCTGGGGCATGACAATCCCCAGCTTTCCTCTGATGAGTTCAGAGTGCTGTACATGGCTTTCTCTCCCCTTCTAACCTTTGAGGTAGGTCAGATAAACACAATGGTTCTTAACTTAGGGTTAGCAGAGGCCTCGCAGGGGGTCCACAAAGCCCTACTGCCAGGTACCAACAGTGGCAGCAATAGGGATGTAGCAGCAGGAGGTGTGGTGTCAAAACTGCTTGCAAATGAGGGAGCAGTTTGGGTGTGTGCACACACTTGCTGCCATGTCTCCTTCATCAGGGATGCAACATCAGGGCTTGTGGGTGCTGCGGGACATGGTAGCAGACTTATGCATGTGCACAAGCTATGGCCATCTCCACACTACACTGTTATAGTGCTATTATTCCACTTTCAACATCCTGTGGAATTCTGGGGTTTGTCATTTACTGAGGCCAAGCTCTCTGGTTGAGAATTCTGAAAGCCCCTCCCTAAACTACAAACCCCAGGATTCCATAGGGTGTTCAAAGTATAATAACAACAGTGTATAATATAATAACTATAATAACTATAACAGTGTAGTACAGCAATGGCATATGACTCTGGGGAGCAGAATTTCAATCCCTTCTTGGCCGTGGAAACCCAGTGGATGACCTCAGGCATGTAACATTCTCTCGGCCTCAGATAGGGGCAAAGGCACCAAATCTTGCCAAGAAAACCCTCATGATAAGTTTGCCTTAAGGTCACCATAAGTCTATTTTCAAAGGGGAGAGACATGATGGCTAGAAAGAACCTCCCCTTATTAGCAGCCCTTTATTGTTTTTTGCCTTCAAGTCATTTCTAACTTATGGCAACTCTAAGGTGAACTATCACAAGGTTCATGTTTGTGTTTTGTTTTTGTCTTTGTTTTGCAAGATTTGTTCAGAAGAGGTTTGACTTTGCCTTCCTCTGAGGCTAAAAGAATGCAACTTGCCCAAGATCACCCAGTGTCTAAGTGGGGATTTGAATCTTAGTCTCCAGAAGCAAGCAAGCAAGCAAGCAATAAATAAATAAATAAATATTTAAATAAATACTTGAATTTATATATATCTAAATTTAAATATTTGAATCTTAAGTTTTGGGGGTTCCTGACAACAAATTATATTTACAGGGGATCCCCAGAAAAGAAAAGCTTAAGAGCCACTGGACAAACATATAAAGCAAAGTCATGGTTTTTGAAGAACTTGGTAAATTAGAAGAAAACAAAGTGAATAAACATGTACTCACATTGAGTTTAATTAGAGGGTCTACATATATTGGTCTTCTTTCCTGCTCCAAAATGAGTTGCTCCTCTTTTCTGTCACCTCTCTTCCTGTTAGACTGTCTCAGTCAATCAAAATGGAATGCCAGATGTCCAGTCATGCCACAGGCCAAGAGCATTCAGTTAAGACAGGAATGTCCCAAGGTTTATTAGTGTTTGAACAGCAGAAAGGGTGAATAGATATTAAAAGCAGAGACAAGGAAGACATGCATGTACATTATTGCCAGATGCTCTTTTGTCTATATAATCCAGCAGTTATCTACTCTTTCTGTAACCCACTAATGGTTTCTTCAGTTATGAGGAATGACCTTCACTGAAAATATATGGTTCCTTCAGCTCATCAAACTGCTTGTTCTGTGTCCATGACAGAATGTTGTGGCTGACCACATCTTTCCAGTACATTCATTAAAAACAGAGGCACATGCAATAATTAAAGATCTTTATTTATTTGTTTATGGGCAAACAATCAAGAAAGGAAGACTGCATCACACAATGAATAATTACTCTGTCATTGAAGACCCTAAATTAGTGGTGGCCAAACTTCAAGCTTACTGAATTTATTTTTTCTAAATAAAGCTTCAAGGTCCTCTATTCATCAAAATAATAATAATAACAACAACAACAACAACAACAACAACAACAAGCTCAGAGTCCAGAAATCTGAACCAAATAATTTGTCTGGAATGGAAGAACTAAACAAAGTTCACTATTGTTATACACTCACACTCATGTTTGCCCAAAGTTCATTTCAGCAGTATAATTTAGACAGAGCCATTTTTGCTGCTTAGGAAATTTGAGATCTACTAATAGATCCACATTCACTTGTTTACCACATCCTAAACTATTAAGGACAGCCAGCATGGTGTAGTGATTTGAGCATTGGACTATGAGCCTGGAAACCAAGATTCGATTCCCTGCTTGGCCATGGAAACTCATTGAGTGCATCACACCCTTTTCAGCCCCAGAAAACCCCATGATAGGTTTGCCTTAGGGTCTCCATAAGTCAGAAATAATTTGAAGGTACACAACAACAAACTATTATGAGGAGAAATATTTAGAAAACCAGTGGCAGAAAATAAAACAAAGGAAAAACGAATTCCCAAATGTCCAGTGCGTTTCAGAAAAGCCACTTCCTTTTTGATGGAGCATGCAAGTTTTCATGATTGCCTTAGATCCATGAAGCTCTATTTATTCAGATTTGCTGCTGAAGAATGAAATTGGGTATCTGATATTCACAGGGCTTAGATAAATTTCAACACTTTTGATGATTCATTTCTCCTTCATCTTCTTAAAAAAAATTATTCAGCTAATATCACTAAAGGCAGGATTAATTTCAGACCACTCAAACTCCAGACAACTGAAATGTCACATCAGTCTTTTCATCATACTAGAAGCAGCTAGGGAAGTACTATTCCTAATAGAGACTTAAACAATTCAGCTATAGTGGCATTAAGAGGCAATTCTTTAACAAGTAAACTAAATCCACTTCATTCTTTTATGTGTTCAAATGTAATAAAAAGGGGCTGAAAGTGTGGGCAAAAATATTTGGTGGGGGATAGGTCACACTTACTGAGGATGGAAAGCAGTCGCGTAGGGACAAGGGCAGGAGGGTTCACCCTAGGCAGCAATGTTTTGGGGGCGTCCTGGTCCGTAGCCACACCCCCGTGACCCCTGGCAATGTCCCTCATGCCATAGCCCCTCCCCTCCTACCCACCCACCCCTCCCCACTCTCCAAGCTCCGCCACTGTAGGAAGGGGAAGAATAAACATCATTTTAGAATTTTGGCTGGTATGGTAGTGACTCTAGTTTTGACAAGTTCTCTGAGAGGAATATCAGTGCTTGACTTATGTGACTCAGAGAGGTCTCACATATAACTGCAGAGAACAGGGCAGCAAGATATATCCTTGCAAGATCCATATGAAGTTCCTAAAGCATGTGGTTATCATACCCACAAATGGCCACACAGCATTTTTCTTTGTCTTTCTTCCATATCATCTTTGTCTGTATATCTTGCTAATATCTTTGTTACATCTTCAGTGCTTTCTTGTTGTATTATTTGCAAATGACTGGGCCTGCTGTTGTGTGTGTGGCTGTTTTTCCCCCTTGGGATAAGGGAGCCTGTATTGCTTCTAAAGCTGATTAGAGCTTGTAGGATTCCTATTAGCACAGCTATGAAATAACCACAAAAACAAGCATTAGTAGCCGTGACCTTTTAATTGGAAAGGGAATACAGCCTGCAGCAAGAGACTTCAGAGACATGCTTTTGTGCTCCCATAATACTGTTCATGCTTTATTTTAAAGTATGAGATGTCTTATACAAAATTTGCTTCACTTTTCTGAAATCTTTAAATCTGAAAACCATGTTTGCATCTTGCTGGTTTATATCTCCTTTCTTGAAGGCAAACTGAACAGATGCTTTTGACTAAAAGTTATTGCTCCATGGGGAAAATTCAAAGACATGACCCCCTCCCTTCTTGATTTGAAATGGTACGGGCCCAGAAAGGTTCTACCACACACATATTTTTAAACAGTCTCAGATGCCATATTCATTATATGTGGTGCTTTAATTTACTTCTCCAGGATGTTGAGAAAATGGCTGAAGGAAAGATGGTAAAGCACTTTATTCACTCAAAATTCTGCATGAATAATCCTGTTAATATAAAAATCTAATGCACTGTTTAACAAAGAGCAGTGTTGATATGATTCCAATTATATCTCATTATTTTGAGAGTAGAATATCAAGAATTCTAGATGCTAGTAGGATTTACTGAAAATGAATTCCAGCGATATGATAGCATACACATTTAATTTTTCAGTACCACAGACAGCACATGAAAATACAGATCTGTGGGATCAAATATTGCTTTTGAAGGGCTGTTACAAATCAGTTCATCTCTCTCTCTCCACCATGTGCATATGACCAGGTCATGCTACAAGCAATGACAGAAGACTGAGGCCATTTCTGTATGTCTCTGTTATAGTGGTATTATTCCACTTTCAACATCCTGTGGAATTCTGGGGTTTGTAGTTTACTGAGGCCAAAGAGCTCTCTGGCTGAAAATTCTAAATGCCCCTCCCTAAACTGCAAACCCCAGGATTCCATAGGATGTTGGTAGTGGAATAATAGCACTATAACAGTGTAGTGCAGAAATGGCCTTAGTTACAACATAAGTGCCAGGGATTTGAATAAATCTCCCACTCTAATTATAAGCATGTTGTTCAGTAACATGCAGTGCAATCAGGGAATAAGTTTGCTTGACTTTAGTGGCATCTACTTCTCAATAAAAAGGTATAAGTTTGCACTGCTAATGTCTACTTTACATTAATGTTATATAGTGAATCTAGCAAGTTTCTTAACCCCAGGTCAGTTCATCTAGCTCAGTATTACCTACACAGATCAGCAGCCATTCTCGAGGGTTTCAGACAAAGGTTGAGTCCCTACCTGGGGATGTTAGACATTGAGCCTGAGACCTTTTGCACAAACCTACTTGGTTTAGCACTGAGCTACTGCCAGAAGAGATGCAATCACCCAATTTTGTAATATTTTTCAAAAAATTCCCATAATCAAATGCAGGCTAGAAGTCTTTCTGAATTTTTTTTATACTTTTCAAATACAACATTGATAATCAAAACAGTCAAAAATCAATACTAATCTCTCCACAGTGCATCACTTGAAGTAGTGCAGTATGCCTCAGGTAATTGCAGTAAAGTGAGACTAACTAAAAAAATTGAAATAAAGTATTATAACTTTTCTTTTGAATACGAATGAATATTGTACGGAGTCCTCACATTTGCACTGAAAACATGTTATACATTTCCGTTTGGCCTGCTTGTCCTTTGAGCAAAAAAAGATCACTTTAAAAGAATACTTTATCTGCTTGCTACATGGTTGAAATGTTTCTGCAATTTTTGCTGCAGTTGATACCCACATTACATTCATTTTTGCCTGACCAAAGAACCTGAGAAGAGAATCTAGTAGCTATGATGCAATACTCGCAAACACAGGCAGACAGCATGCTGAGCATGTTAAGATAGAGCTCCCAAAGAGGGGTGTGAATTGCCAGCAGACAGCTTGATTTCCCTGGCAGAAAACATCCATTCTGGTCTTGTTCAGTCAGCTAAGAGGACTGGGCTTGTCATACATGACAACTATCTGTCTTTCTAACATTTGGAATTGATGAAGGATAAAGAGGACATCACTTTCAAGAGAGTACCAAGAGCACTAGGAAAAAAGTAGCGTTTGTGTGTCTGTTTATTTATATCCCATCTTTTTTCCAAAGAGTTCAGGAAACCCATATGGTTCTCCTCTTTTTTTTTCTTTTTTTTTTAGGAATTTATTTATCATCTCTCATCTCATCAGGGCAGCCCAAGGAAATACACAATGGGGGGGGGGACATTAAGAACATGCCTAGAAACCAATTAAAAATATTCCAAAACGTCTCTTCAAAAACAGTTCTAAATCAAGACAATTAAAAACAGTTTTAAAAACGGCCAGACCAGACCACTCTAATTTAAGAACTAAGAACAGTCTAATTTAAGACAAGCATGGCCCCTGCGCAAGGATGACATGCAAACTGGTGAAGCATTCCATATTTTTTTTTTGTTTTAATGGAATATTGTTTTAGGTTTTTATTATTTGATATGTTTTTAAAGTTTTTAATTGTTTTTAAAGGTTTTACTGTTTTAATTTGTTGATGAAAGCCGCCTTGGGTCCCATGCCTGGAGAAAAGCAGCATACAAATATAATAAACAAACAAATAAACAAACAAATAAATAAATAAATAAACGAGCAAGTAAGTAGCACAGTCTTCACTGCCCACTAGAAACTCAGGAGAGATGGAGCCAGCCTACCCCCCACACACACTTTAGGAAGGAGTTCCAAGCTTGGGTGCTGCTATGGAGTTAGCCCTATTACCTGCGATCCTAGCCTCATGGGGTTATAGGATACTTAACAGAGCCTTCACTGAGGATATTAGATTTCAGGCAGTCTCATTATGAAGAAGGCAGCCTTTTCAATATCTTAGCTTCACTCCATCTTCATAAAAATCATTCAAGGTAAGTAGAGGCTGGGAGAAGTGACTGGCTCAAAATCACGTTAAGAGTTTCCTAGCTCATTTGGGAGCTAGAACCAGGACCACCAACTCCCACTCCCACTCAGAGTCTAGCCACTACACCACACTAGTATCAGGAAGAGACAGGGGAGTTGTAGCAGGGGCATTAAGACGAATGAACCCTTTCTCCATTCACTGTTTCCCTGCCGCCTTCCAAGGGTCAGCATGTGTTCTCCAGGCATCCATTTAAGCTGTACAAGAAGAAATTGCTCAGGAGAGACCTGAAGCAGAGAAATAGTATGGCATGAAAAGCTTAAGGCCTCACTCCCATCCCAATTTCAACTTTTCTGTTTAAAATTGCTCTCCCTAGAAGCTGTTTCCTCTATTGCCATCAGGCCATTGCTTCATGGTTTAGCACATAAAATGTAGTTGGCCCTATTAACAATTGAAAACATTCAGAATAAAATAGTAACAGGTTTGATGCACAGATTGCATCTTCTTATCTGCTTGCCTGCCAGGCTGATCCTTTTGTCCTTGCCTTTGAAATGGGGTATTCTGTCATAAGAAAACAAAATGAATACTGTCACAGGGCTTTTGGTCTCAGTTCTCCAAGGGCTTACAGCATATTTGATGCAGCAAAATGAGAAATTCTTATCCATGCTACTGTTTCTACCATGTAATTTGAAGACATTACCATGTTAATCAGTTTCTCCATAAAAAGATAAGAAGGATGAGAAAAAGAAATTTCTAGTAGAAGCTTTTGTAGATTCTTCTCCACTTCCTCAGATGCATTACGTAGAATTACAGTCTGTATCTCGAAAACCTTGCAGCATTGTGGCCAATCTCTAATAAGTTGTTTCTATGGTTAGAAGCTGTTTCTGGAGATGGAAGCTCATTCCACTAATGGAAGTATGGAGGCGGCACTGTGACATACTGTTGGAAAGCCAGAGAAGAAAAAATCCTAGCCACTTCTTGCAAGTGTGGCATTCAATTTAGACCCATGACCCAAAACATGATACACATGATCTGCTATTCCCACATCATTATTTTCACCATTGTAGTTATACACTGTGAGTTGTGTGCTATTTTGTCATAAATGGACATGTTTATCCCAGAGCTAATAGTACCACTGAGGTGAGAGTTATTTTTATTAGGACTAAACCGTAGTATTTTTTAAAAAACAAAACAAAACAAAACTCCCCATGTGCTGTGATCCTGATCCTTGTTATTTTCCCTCATCCTCATTTTATACTTAGAGCAGGAAATTAGATATGTTTTATATAGTCAAATGTTTAATGCAACACTTTCAAGCAAATATAAGAATGAGAAAGTTATTAGTATCATAAGGCTGGGTTCCAAACACAGCCCCCCTGTAATGATACATTGATGCTTTCCATTGGTGCTTTTTTCAGTGTTGTTCATTTTTTAATTAACCGTATGATTTTTCCCCCTTTTCATTTTAAAAAATATGCAGCTATGTGTGTGTGCATGTATGTGTTGCTTTATATTTTTTAAAAGAAAGCTCAGTAAGATATTCCACATGGGCATCTTAGAACTATTTAAAAAAAAAAAAAGACAAAAGAGACGCAACCATCTTCTATACCAGTGTGCATGCGTGGAGGCTGGGAGAATGTTATATTAATCTATGAGAGCCTCCCCAATTAGGCACTCAGTCCAGAAGTGTTGGACTACAACCCCCATCAAGACCAGCCATCATGGCCAAAGGGGATCATTGTAGAGAAAGCTAAAGACCATAATCCCTCACTAGCAATAGTATGTACTGGAGGGGATTACAAATAAATAATTCAGCCACCCCACTCAGTGCTTACCTGTCTCCCTCCCTCTCCCTCTGTGCCTAGACTGCTGATAGGGTGACTCCTTGAATCTGTCTCTTGAATGCCTTTCCAAAGCAACAGCCTTTAGGGAGGAAGACTTCTGCCCTTTCCACCAGGCTGTGTGATATCCAAGCCAGCCGACTAGTTGTTTTACTAAATAATTCATCATGCTCCTGTGATAATCGAGGTATAAGGAGGGGCCTCATTTAATATACTGCCTGCTTTGAGCCAATCGGGCAGTAAGGATGCAGGAGAACAGGATGACGGTGAACACTGCTAGTGTGCTGCAAATGTGAAAGGGAAGCGAGATCTTGCAGTTTATGTGCAGATTAGGGAAGAAGAAACAGATCCAGGGAGGGGGGCCTCTGGATTAGGAGACACGCTGGAAGGTAAGAGCTAAAGTGCAGTTGTTTTGAGGATTAAGCACAAGGCAGACCTTATGTGTAAGTATCCTCTCTTGCCTAAAGACCTATTCTCCTATCTGTGGGGGAGGGAAATATCAGTGAGTGGCTGTTTAATGCATGCGGCTGCTAGCATGGAGGCTTGCCATTGCTTTTGTGTCTTTGTCTGCTGCATATATCTGCTTTAAATGTCTACAACAAGAAGCTGTGTTATACATGCCTCTGTTTCTATTGTGTATTTTGTATCATGATGGGTGATTTCTTGTATTTGTATCTGTAAAAAAAGAAAGGAATGGATGAATGAATGAATAAATAAATAAACAAACAAACAAAATACAAGCAAGAAGAGACAAACCAATCTTCCCATTGGATTAAGAGAATCAGAAGGTGCCTAAAGGTATCTTGGAGGGAAAAAAAACATAATGAAGAAGTTGTAATATGTATCTTTGTAATCTACAATACCTCCATCTCCAAATGTGAAACAGGCCTCCGCTTATGGAGGTATTGCTGTACAAGCAGAGGCACAGAACACATTATGAAGATGAGAGAAACAGAAAATACTAGGAGGAAATGCAGAAAAATGTCAGAAAAGGAGAAGAACCCAGAAAAGGAGCAAGAAAAATAGAAGAGACCTTTCTGAAGTTGCAGATCAAATCTCACAATCTGAGCCTAAACATATTTATACAAATATAGGCCCGATTAATGACAATGGGATATGCAGTGCAATCCTATGCAAGTTTGCTCCCACTGAATTAAGTCTTGCTTACTTCCAATAGTGCATATGCTATCACTTTCTAGCAAATGGCATCAGTTTATGCTTGAACTCTATCCAGAATTGCATTTAACAAGGAAAACAAAGAGACTGCTTACTCCTAGGGCATTATTTTGTGCAAATCCAGAAGATGTTACCTTAGCTACTTTAGCATTAGTTATAGTAACAAAAATAACAAAGAGTTCTTTGGCAACTTAAAGCCCAATCATTGAATTGTGGCATTTGCTTTCATAGGCAAGAGCTTGCTCCCAACACGCAAACATTTGTGCAACCCACACATGTGAAGTATCACAGATATCACACAAGAAAAAATCTTAAAAGTTTTGTAGGATGATTTTAAAATGGATGTAGGATTTTTTTTTCAGTAGCGGCAGAAGGTCTACATATATATGAATGCATATATGTCTGGTTTTATGGTGTCCGAGTAGCATACTTAGTTGAAACAATGCATTTTGACATGGTGAGTGTGTAAGCAGAAGGGAGAAAGAGGGAAATTCTCTCATAATACTGTAATCAAGAGTCACTCAATAAAATTGATTAGTAGTAGGTTTGAGACATACAAAATGAAGTATTTCTTAATTTACTTTGGGAATTTACTGGTGCAAAACATGGTGACCATCAACTGTTGGGTGGCTGTTGAAAAGTATTAGATTAATTCACACAGGCTATGATTATCAATAGCTATTCGTTGTGAAAAACTAAACTGTACTTCAACATTCCAGACCATTATGCCTCTCAACACCAGGTTTAGAAGACCAACAACAGGTAGGGGGAGGTTACCTTTGTGTATTTTTTGTGAGCTGCTCAGAGATATTTAACTGACTAACAGAACATAGGATGCATCAATCTAACACAGCAGGACTTATTTCTTATGTTCTGAATTCTGTCATTATATCTAGTTAGCCAGGTTCTCATTTGACTAGAGGGCACCAGGACTCTGAAATTTGAGCCTAAAAAATGTTTGTTGTTTTGAAGTCCTTTTCCCAGAATCCTCTAGCCAGTATAGCCAGTGGCTATGCTACATAGGGGATTCTGAGATCTGTAGTCCAAAAAAGTATCATTGTAAAGCTATGCATGAAATCCTCTAGAATCATCCCCAGGGCTTGTTTGCAATGTTAGGGCTTTGTTCTGGCTTATATGAGATAATCCAGGAGAAAGTACTTCCCAACACGTGAAGAGGATGCTTCCTTCACTAGTATAACCTCAGAAAGCATCAGTATAACAGGAACTAAGTTTCTAGAGTGCAAAACACAGCTTATCTCCAGCTTCCTTTTAGGCTTGTATCATTCAAGTAACTCCATAGGCTTGGTGAAGTGTGAGCATTCACTCACTCTTATCACAACTATCAAGTGATGCATAGGCATCAGCAACTATCATGTGATGCATAGGCATCAGCAATAGTTATCACAACTATCATGTGATGCATATCCATAGGCAATTAGACAATCTGTAAGCACTCAAAAAGAAAAAGAAAAATTTGATGAAATAATCAACATGTACAACATTATCCATTGTGCTGTAGGTATCATAGAAACATGCAAACATTCATATTTCGCTGTCAAGATGACAGAATGGCCACATATAAAGCAAGCCTTTAACATTTTTGTGTAGAAATTAACCTTATCTAAAGAACTCCAGGTAACATGTAAATAGGGCTCCTCTCCCCATTTCACTGTGCATTTCTGGAGCTATCACAAATGAGGGTCAGATTTCTTCTCTTTTTTTAATCTATGGGATTTTTTTCATGTAGAATATACCGTCCTCACAGTACATTATATTCTACAATATGTTAGAATATATCACTTCTATGTTTTTTTTTTAAACTAAACATAATAGAAAGATTCAAACATCCTTGTCTGGCACAGTGTAAGAATCCCTCCTTGTAAGAGATAGAAATGAGGAGGGGGCAGCCAAGTCCAGGCAAGCAGAAATCAATGCTAAGTGCCCTGTGTAATCAGATTCTGTAACACGCGGGGAAAGAGTGTGAATGACTAACAGTAAGATTTATTTCTGGTAGCTGCTGGTCTAGCCGTACCATGTAGTCATGTCATCTGGTAATCAAGTATGACCTAACTTCTACATATATTTGTCACAACTGAATGACTTCACAGGCTTGCTTTCATGTGTGAAGAATTCTAACAGATACTCTACTCTTACCATTGCACCCACGCATTTTAATTGGCAGATCTCTCATTTTACAGAGTAGTTTGTGGTCAAAAGAAAGTTCATTGGGATTTGTTGGACAGCTCTAGAGTAACCCTGGAAAGCATTAAGTAGGAACAGGCCCTTCTAACCAATCATAATGACACATCTTCTTCCCTCCTCTGCATCATACACGTTTTAAATAAAAAAAATGCTATTTTAGGTGCATGTTGATGGCAGACAGAGCACTACTATAGAATGGGCTGTTGGAACACTAGCATCAGAGGTGTCATTCTAGTTTCATAATTCCTATGAAACTAGAACAACATACTTTTGCTTATTAGTATCAGTTCCATGTACTAGGAAGAGGTATCACCTTAAGCAGAAATGCCTCGGCTGATCAATTAGGAGAATAACGGTTTATAACATGAAATTCCACAGGTATAGGCTCTTCCATGAAAGAAACAATATTCTCCTTCAAATGTGAGTTGATTTGTTATGCACAATCCCATACCAAAATGAGGCACAAACAAAGACTATGACATGCATACTGTTACCTCTTGCTCATGATATTCTCTGTTTTGTGCATACATTCAAGAAACAGGCAATACAACATTGTTTCTCTCCTGGAGTACAAGAAGATCATAGAAGAGCTATTTCAGAAATGAAGATATATTACTCTTCTATTAAAAACTATATTCATTCTTCTTCTGCTTAATCCTGTCTCCCTTTTTAATCCCAATTCAAATTTTTAAATGTGAACTTCTTGTAGAAGGGGTCTGCCTTCTTGTAAATGGCTGTTGTTGTACAAGCTGTAGTAGAGAACTTATCTGTTGTAATGGTGCTAGTATTGGACTTGGACAAAGAAGTCTAGTTTTAGGTTCCAGCTTACTGAATGGCTTAATCATTCTCCCTCTGCCTGATCTATCTCAGCAGGTTGTTTTAAAGACTAGGAAGATAAAGTAGGAAGAGTACTTGCCTTTGAACTCAGTGGAGCAAAAGCACTATATAAACGTAATTAATCAACAAGATACCAGTTACTTAATAATATAAGAATAACTAAAAAAACTAAAAAGAAACTAAAAGGTATAAACAGCTAAATCTCTCATGGCACAGTGTGTGTGTGAATTTGGATTTGTTTTTAAAGTGCTTTTGATTTGTTTTAAAATGGTTACATTTTTGTACTTTTTGCACTGTGTTTAATGCTTTGCATACTTCTTCAAGGGTGCTGCCAAAAAGCATGCTAGAACCACAACAAATCATCATTATTTAATTGTATAATCAGGATGGAGAGGAAAATTGCCTCACTCACGACCTGTATTGCAGACTGGCTTTTTTCCCATCAAGAACATCTATAGGTTGGGACAAGATGCATTTGTTCAGCCCATTAAGTTGCAGTCATGAATAACTGACAGGGTTTTTGAACACCAGCTATACTTGAAGCACAGAAACTCTTGCTTTATGCTGATGAACACTAGTATTTTTACTATACAGTAGCAAAACATAAGCAAGCACATTCACTGCAAATGTGCTACTTTTTGCAGTATATTATTCTATGTGGATAGCATGGGTACTTGTAATGTGCTAGTAAGATACTGGTAATGTGTAATGATAGCTTTATTTGCATGACTGACTGCATAGAACTATCTTATTCAATAGGGAAACTTGTGACTGAGGTCCATCATTTTTTCGCTAACAAGCATCCAGTCCAAAGTAGTGGAGAAGCCAGAATTAAACACACTATAAGATACCGCACCCTCAACATTTTACAGATGATAAGTGGGCCATGTGTGGCCAAGCAAGATCAGAGTGTGGTCAAGATGTCAGAAGTTATTAATGAAGATGAACACACAGAGGCTATAGCAGTTTGCTTTTGCCTGAGCCTACTGAGAAGGGTAAAATCCCAACTCCTCCACTTCTCTAGTGAGCCTGAGTGAACTAAGTGAAAACTACCTTTGCATTTTGAACTCAGGCCATTTCCGCACTAAAGTATTATAGTGCTCTTATTCCACTTTCAACCACCTGTGGAATCTTGGGGTTTGCAGTTTAGACAGGGGCATTTAGAATTCTCAGCCAGAGAACTCTTTGGCTTCAATAAACTACAAACCCCAGAATTCCACAGGATATTGAAAGTGGAACAATAGCACTATAACAGTGTAGTATGGAAATGGAGTCAGTTTGCATTAACTGAAGTAAGCTAAAAACAAAGCAGGCAGATTGAGGGGGAGAGAAGAAACTAGGATACTTTAAAAGCAGCTGAAAAGATGACTTGTCAGAGGATTAATTGGAACTGCCCTTGCCAAATCAAGACAGATGAGGGACATGCCATACTAAATGCATATTAGCTAAGGGCACATCTGTTAAGGGCGGGATTTTCCCAGGATTTTGGAGCTTGAGTAAGTGTCAGAAGACGTTAATCCAACAAGTTATACCAAACAGATTTTTATTACGTACATTCTGCAATTATCCAAAAGTGGGCCTTTAAAACCTGGTGAAAAATGGTTAGCTCCTTCATCTTTCTCTCAATCGCTTTCTCTTTCTCACATACACACACACCAAAATTATTCTTTCCTATCTCTACCCAACAAAGTTGAAAAATTATCCATTCTGCTACGCTCTCCCAGAACCTCCAGAGCCAAAGCACTGAAACGTTCCAAGGGTTCATTCAGCCAAATTTTGCTTCTTGTGAAAAGACATTCGACTCTTTTTGTAATACTTTATTTATTTACAAATATATTGGTAGATGATAGATCAGTGGTTCTCAACCTGTGGGTCCCCAGATGTTTTTGGACTTCAGCTCCCAGAAGCCCTGAGCATTGACCATAGTGGCTGGGGCTTCTGGGAGCTGAAGTCCACAAACATCTGGGGACCCACAGGTTGAGAACCATTGTGATAGATGGAAGCAGGCAGCAGAAAGCCTTAGTGGGCATTAGCTCTAAAAATCTGTACATTTAGATAAATTTTAAAAACAAACCTACAATTCTCAGAATCTCCCAGGCAGCATGATCCTCCCAACCAAGGTCAGCAGAGGGATTCTGGGAGCTGTAGTCCAGATAAGAAACTTTTGTAAACTACAGAGTAGTATAATTCAGCACCAAGTACTTTTGGCCTTCAACCAGCATTCTGTAACATTCCATGTCTCAGAAACTGCTTGTTTTGGTTCTTTTGTCTCAGATGTTGACTCACATTCCTTCATTAGTCCTTCCGTTCAGTCAGGAGCATTCATCTGTTCATCTCAAACTGATTTCACAATCCAGCAATTCAAAGGATGTCTATCAAAAAGCCTTCATCTAACAATCAAGTCCTGTAAAAAGAGACATTTCCCTGGTCAATTTGTATCATTACATGCAATTTCCCTAACAAAAACTGTTGTTGGCTTTGACTAGAAGTTATAACATTGTCATAGTTCTCAGTATATTGTATATTAGTGAGAGTACACAGCCTCACATAGTTTCTGACACCTCATAGTGTAACACAGTGAAACCATCAAGCAATGTCACTTAGCCGTCACTTCGATTCCACCCTGAGTGAAGCCACAGCCGCTGAATTCCCTAGTCGTGCTGCTGCTCTACAGTCCCCTAAGGGAAAGGTGCCCACTGCTTGCTGGAGAGAGCATGATTGTAGAGCTGGAGATCTGTACACCTTTATACTTCTGTCCCTTGATATATTCTGTCTAGCTGCAAGCTACATTGATGGCAAATTTATGCAACTGTTAGGGAAATCTGCCTTATGACTGAAGATGGTATTGCAGGCTTCAGACACATCTATATTAATTAATATTAATTAATGCATTGATGCAATCCTCCAGGAACACACTCCTGGCATTCCATTTGTATGCCATATTTGAGGAGTCTGGATGCCATGGTCTTCGAGCTATGACTGTCACAGACAGGCAGAATGACAAACAGACATTCTCTTTTATTATTATAGAAGATGTGCCATGTTTATGTGGTGCTAAATGGTGTTAAACGGCTTTAATTGCCATAAAGGAAGAAGCTCTATTAATGAGCTTCCTAAACAGGAAATTCTGCACCCTAGCCAGATTCTCATGTGCAGATAATCTTCAAGTGCAATCAGTTGATTTATTAAATGAAAATGGGTCCTGTTGTTATTAGGGAAGGTGAACTACTGTTTTTTCCCTTATGAAGCTGTCTAAAGAGGGTTTATTAGAGAGTCAGTTCTCAGGAACACAACTGCAGCAGCAGACTGGGAATGGGAAGCCATTACATCATTTATCTCTAGCTGGCTGAGTCCATTGTTTGCTCTTTCCTTCATATTAGCATTGTGACTAAGAAGCAGGCAAAATGCCAGCAGCTCCCACTCCCTAGGAATCCTAATGCTAGTCTACTGCTGCCGGTGAAATCGGAGGTCACTATTCTTGCTAATTGATGAAATGATTCATTAATTAAATGTTGCCTTCCTTCCTTGAAGTTAAATAATAAACCATAGCAGTATGGAGGTACAAAGGACTGCTCTAATGGTTGGGTGCTTGGGTGCATGAGCACCCAAGCACTTCCTACTGTCTAGGGCTGGTCCAGAAATACAGGCAGAAACAGCTGGCACCTCAGGTGCCCATGCAACCAGTTCTGTGATTATATCCGTCAGCTACTTGTTAGAGCCAGAATTGGGTGGCAAAGTAGATGGATGAGGTGTAGAATTTATCTGTGATCTGATCTGTAGATGACGTTCTACAGATGCATTACACCCCCCACTGAGATACAGGATCTCCTGCCACTGGGGTGTTGAACCTACTTTTGGTTTTGTGGCTATTGTTTGTGCAGCTGCTCCAAGTTGTGTGACAGCCATATTCCTGACAGCAGGCCAGCACCATGACAGCTCCTGTAAGTTGTGTCTAGAGGCCTTGGAACCAAGTGTATAGGTTCACCAACTACTTTTTCCTCTCCACTTCACTTTAATATAAATAATTTATAAAAAAAAGAAGAAGAAGAAGGCTTTTTTGCTATACTACTCCTTCCCTGTCCAGTGCCTCAGACCAATTGTCCTAGCTTTCCTAGGCATCTTCTATAAACCAAGGGTGGGTTATCTCTACATAGTCCAGAACATTCTAATAAACCTTGACCTGGCTCATGGAATGGATTTGTGAGAAACATTTAACTATCAAAGCCAGCGCCATTGCAAAAAGAATGGCTATAAAGCTGAAAGGGATTCACGGCTCATAGACTGGAGACATCTTTCACTTATCTTTCTCTTATTCTGAAAATGTGTTATTACAGCTCTTGGGGCTTTATGCCTTATTTAAAATGTCAATGCTTTCGAGCTGATCCCACACAGAACACAGAATAAGGTAATAAAATCATGGGAACCATCAGTGGTTCTCAACCTGTGGGTCCCCAGATGTTTGTGGACTTCAGTTCCCAGAAGCCCCAACCACTATGGTCAATGCTCAGGGTTTCTGGGAGCTGAAGTCCACAAACATCTGGGGACCCACAGGTTGAGAACCACTGACAGTACCAAGTGGTGTGGTGTGTCAAATTCTGGAGACATCTATGCCACCTGTTTTTTTCTAAATGCATTTTTTTTAGCAAATTTAAGAAGATATTATAGACAGACAGACAGACAGATAGATAATATCTCCTTGGAAACAAGAAAGAGAGAGAGAGAGAAAAAATACATTGCTGAATTAGCAAAGAATTATATTTAGGAAGAGAGTGGTGCCGCTTCACTACATGCAGGTAGTTTTTCTTTTAATATGCAGCTATATTCAGTGGCCTACTCCAGAATTTCTGTGTGATGTATAAGAAAATATACCAATAGATGTGAGTTTTCACATGATGTATAAGAAAGTATATCATTTCAATCAGAACTATGTAACTTTTATTGCGAAGAGATGTGTTTGCTTGCTTGCTAAGAATTTTTAGCTGCTTCTCAGGGCCACACCTTCACAAAGCAACATACAATCAAGAGTACAAATACAGTACAAAATAAGACAATTGTGGTAGCAATCTTACAGGCTACTTGTGAAGGTGCTTTAACAAATAAGCCAACTGGAAATTAAACTGAAGACAGGTTTGAAGGAAAAGGTCCTCACAGCTTCCTTAAACGACTGCCCAGAAGGAGCTAGACTAGACACATAGGAATACAAAGAGAATGCCACGGTATTGATGACACTGGCAAGAAGTCCTGTCTTTCTGTGAGCTGGCTTCATTCATCTGAATTCCTGTGTAGATCTCAGTATATAGGCAGGATTATGATATTTCATTATGCTTTACTAAGACATGCCTTGCAAAATTGTCTTTCAGTCCTGTTCACTCTTTCATGAGAGTGGATTGTGCCACACATCCTAAAAGTTGTGCTTAGGATCTGTAACATTACAGGAAAAGTTGGGCACACTTGTTCATCTTCTTCAGTACTGAAGCTTCTTCAGTATTGAAGAGTTTGACTCATTTTGTCATCCCTACCCCACCAGTACAGCTTCCAGGTATGCACTTACCCATATGACCCACATGCTAAAGTGTGATCACTGTACCAAGTAATTCAACAGAACTGGAAGTAGAAACTTTTCCTTGCTTCCCATCTCATAGAATTATTGAGTTAGAAGGAACAGTAGGTTAACCTAGTCCAACCACCTAACTGTGAAGGAATCCATTGCTAAATTACCTCTGAGAGGTAGACAGTCAGACTCTGTTTTCTAAAATCTCCAAGTTTTCCTTCATCTTCTCCACACTGTCTGAGGGAAAATCAACACACTGCCAGCTACTACCAGTAAATTAAATGTGAGGTTTAGAAAGATGTGGAAGGGAATATAATGAGACCTCCTAATGGAGGAATATATTAGCTGTGCAGAGTTATAGATCACCGTTTGATAGCCTACTGTCCCTTACAGTCCTACCCCAGTTCAACTTGTACATAATGTTTAGTCTGACATGTAATAAACATATATCTGTTAAGAGACCGCTATAAAAATGGGGACTCAGAGAAAACTGCTTACAGTAGTTGATCACGAAACAGAGATTTTCATATTTATAGTTTAGGTATTAAGAACTGGCTGGCTATTATTCAGAGGGTGGCTCCTACACATATATATGCACGTAGTACAAGGTATCCAAATACACAACTGGGAGTGCAATTAGAAATATATTCCATCATGGCATTTTAAAAAAAGATTAATCTAGTTGACATTTCTCAGACCCACATGGAGGAAGGAATGCAATATAGAGTCAGCTGTTCAGACGTTTCAGAGCTTATAATATATTCTATATTTTAAAAAATGCATTCAACATCGCAGGCACATTTGTAAAACTTACAAACAAATACAGCATATAGGTCAAAGAACATGTACAAATACAAACTTTAGTTAATAGGTGCACAGATATTAAAAGGTATACATTTGAAAAAGTGTACAAAAAGATGCATACATTTCTGCTAGTGTGGGAGAGCTAATAAGGAACTAGGACAGAACTAACTTTGTGATGGAAAAGGAGGAGTTCAGTGCCAGAGCCACCCATTCATTACCCAGCGGACATAATGCTGCACGTAAGAGTAAGGTTCCACAGTGGCCAAAAGAAAGGCTAAGCATCTTTCTAGGGCAAGAGTTGGAACTGCAGCTAGGCCAGGGACCACTTTTATGTTCTGAGATCCTCAGGGGTTCATATGGACCATAGAAAAATAAAATAAAAACAAAGTAAACTTCTGGTCCTCAAAAATAGGTATTTTTGATGTTATGCTGTGCAGGGAGTCCTTCCAATCAATCAAAAAGGTAAATTGTTGCACCTGGAGGCTTCTAACAGAAGCAATTCATGCCCTCTTTTTGGCTAGAAGAAGGTTGTTCTCTGGATTCTGGAGGTGTCAAAGGCCACAAAAATATCCTTGGGGCAAAAGGACCACACTTTGCCAACCGCTGCTTTATAGTTTGGAGCTGAGTGTGTATTAGTGAAAATGAAGGTTCAAGGGACAATCTAACCATATGATGGCAACAACTCTGTTTTGTCTATTATATTGTTAGTGTAGACATAGGGAACTACTTAACATGAAGGACTGAATCGGAAACTTACTTTTCTGACTAGAGCTCCCAGGATGTCTCAGATAGTATGGCCACTGGGTTGTTCTGGGAATTGTACTCCACAAAAGCAAACTTTTCAAGCCTGATCAAAAGTCAAACTGTTTATCTAGTCCAGCATTGTGTATCTCCACTAGCAGCAGCTCTGAAGCCTTTAGCATGGTGTGTTATTGATCTTGTGAACTAGAGATGCCAGGAATTCAACCTTGGATATACTGGATGCAAAACGCATGTTCTGTCTCTGAAGTGTGGTTCTTCTGTCTTCTGAATGGTACCTGGCTGACAGACACTGAATAAATAGTAATAAATAAGTGTTAGAAGTTCTGATGTCCCAGAAGGTACTGAATTTATGTCATGATATCAATTTACATGATGTTTAGTTCTAACTGACAGTAACATTGACTATGCTTGTAACTGTGAGTGTGCTGAATTATCTTGCTGTAGTTGGCCTATACTGACACACTGAATAATTATTATTCATAAGAATTAGTTTAATTGTGGTGAATTTGATCCAAACTTATGTATATTCAGCCACACTGTAGAAGCAGATTTCCTTACCTACCCCTTCTTCTCCATAAGACCCAGTGTGGTCTGGGGGTTTTGGTGTTAGACAAAGACTCTGGGAAACCAGGGTTCAAATCCCACTCAGGAAATTACAACTACTAGGTAGTAGTTTCCTTAGTTCTGAGGGGGCAGTGCTTCTAGTTTTTCCCCTTTTCAAATCTCATGTGGCCACAGGAACCCATTGGGTGATCAACTCTCTTGGCTTTAGAGGAAGGCAATGGCAAATCCCTTCTGAACAAATTTGCCAAGAAAACCATGTGAAAGAGTTGCCTTAGGTTTGCCATAAGTTGGAAACAACTTGAAAGAACTTAACAACTCCTCCCCATGGTAGGGGAAGACATCCCTCTATTGTGCAGGGGCAAAAGGGCTGAAAATCAAGTGGCAGTATTTTTTATGAGATGAATACTGCTCACAGAAAGCATCTCCATCTAATTTGGGGTTGATGGGCAATCACTGCTCTTCCTTAGCCTATACCTTACCACATTCCCCAGGATTCCTAATGTCTCTGTACGGCATTCAGAAGGAGGATAGAGGTAGTTCCCAGGAAGGAGTAGGGAAATTTGCATCTGTCAGCCTATGCACATATCTTAATCTGTTAATTCATACCATAACATCTTAACCATCTTTCTCCGTGTTTGCCAGTACAAAAACAAAAGAAGGTGGCAAAACTATAATATTGGTATAAAATATAATAATGCCATGCATTATTGTGCATTCATGCCGGTTATTGTAGCATATGATTAGCAGATTGCTCAGTTATGTCCATTACTGAACCTTCATAGAAATTGTTGTTGTTACTGTGTGTCTTCAAGTCATTTTCAATTTAAGGTGACCTTAAAGTGAACCTATCATGGGGTTTCTGGAGGCTTAGAGTGTGCAATACACCTGAGGTCACCCAATGGGTTTCCATGGTTGAATACGGGGAATCAAACCCTGGTCTCAGTCATGTAAGGACGGGGGGCGGTGATGGGGGCAGTTCACCCCGGTGGCAATGTTTTTGGGGCATTCTGGCTCATAGCCATGCCCTACGCGCCATGGCCACATCCCCACGCATGTGGCCACGCCGCCATGTACTGTGGCCCCACCCCTTCCTGCCCCCCTCCCCTCGCTCCAAGCTCTGCTGCTGCCTGGTCTCCAGAGTCATAGTACAGTGCTCAAACCACTACACCACTCTGGCTCTCGCACAGAAATTATACCAATATATTTCCATGTAATAAACTAGCACATGAACATGGAAATTGGACTGAGTGCTGAGTATGTAAATGAGTCATAGTCAACAGCTTTGCACTTAACAAATGGCTTCTTTTTTTCTGAAAGTCTCAAGATTGCAGAATTGAGCATTTTTCCTGTCACTGTTGTACAAACATTTTAATCTGCTTTACAAATTGGTGTGATCATTATTTTCTTCCTAATGCTAAATGACTCTCAATTTCAAAATATCTTTGATTGCTCTGATGAAGGCAGATGCAGCTTGACATTCTCTCCTCGCACATGAAACATTAATAAGTTATCCCTTGCAAATACAAAGTTAACCTTCACAGAGCTCACAAGAACATCAGTCCTTCTTAATTGTCTCACAGAACTATATATATATCCATATCCATATCCATATCTGGCCCCCAACTGGGAAGCAATTATTGCCAAGGAAGCCTGCATGTTGCTAGCTTATGAAGAATTGGAACAACCATCAAGAATTATAATAAAAATAGTTAACAACAGTAACTGCTGTCTTTTTGCCAGCAGGCAAAGGCACTTTTGTTCAAACAGGCATTTGGCAATGAACCAATTGTCGTAGAAAGTTCCTTTAATGGGGTGGGAGACCTGTACTTTTATCTTCATTACTATGTTTTAAATGCTTTTTAAACTGTTTTAAATTAGTCTTGTGTACAATATTGCTTATTTTGTTTTTTAAAAATGGCGGCTTCTGGTTGGTCATGGGTCCCAACCAACCTCTGAAGTTCGCCACGTCTAAAGCCCGCCCTCCGCAGATCACGGGCTCGCATTGGTGTGAGCCTGAGAATCTGCACAAGCGAGCAGGTACTCAATGGCACACTCCGGAAAAATGAGAAACCTCTTTTTTCTGGTCTTTAAAAAGCACGCTGGAGGACCAGTTGGGGGCATTTCAGAGTGGACTGAGGTGCGGATCTCCAGTAAGTAGTCCGAACCTAGTCCGCTCCAAGGTGCAGACAACCTCCATAGAGGACGCACTGCGCCATTTTAATTCCCCCGTGTGGAAAAGGCCTTTAACTATTTCATTCTTGCAAGTGAGGACAAATAATTCTGGTAGTTTTTCCCCAATGCAGGAGATAATGGATATTTCTCTGGCATGTTCCCCCCATATTAAAATCTAGTAAAGTGTTGCAGAGGAATTCTTCCTGAGAGGAAAATACATGGATATTTTGTTTGTTTGTTTGTTTAAAGACCCTACTTCCTTTGGAGGAAAAAAACTTCCTGCACAGGAAACAGTGTTTTCTTTGCAGGATACCTATTTTCTAGAAAGAATAATTAAATGAATTTTAATTTGCTCTAAAAACTCATGTGCTTTTCTCCACAGAATAATTCCTTATCTCTTGCACTCCCCTTCCTGTCCTTTAATTTACTCCATTGGGCAGTACTTTTCTTATTATTATATTTCAAAATGCTTTTGGAATGTATTAAATTAGTGGGATTTTAATCAGACAGTTTATTTAATTATATTAAACTTTTAAAATCATCATTCCTTTTGGATATACTTCGTTTTAATCCACACCGTGAGCCACCTATGTTGCGAGAAAGGCACGATATAAATTAAATGATAAATAATAGACAAAGGAAAATAATTAAAACTGCAATTGCAAAGTCAAAACAGAGTCATACCAAGAAGGGCTGCTGGTTGTTGAACAGGCCTTGCTTTTCTCTGGGAAATGGGATAATAAATCCAAACAGAAAAGAGATAGGACTGAATAGCACAGCTTTCTAAATTTCATTTCTGGTAATCATAAAGCAAGTCTGGAGACAAAGTCATGTTTAATTTGTTAGAAGGAACACTCTGCTTTCTAGTCAAAAAGCTTTTTTTAAAAAAAAAGTCCTCTTTTGGAATATACAGTACACAGATGGCTGAAAAAGCCCAGTGTGGTCAGCACATGGCATATTAAAGAAAAAGCTCAGATCTTTGTGTGACATTTCTCCAAATAGAAGGGTCTGGTTGACTTCTCTATATGGTTCAAAGGAATTGCCAA